>PVKA01023150.1:0-35981 GCA_004027165.1 Ctenomys sociabilis | reverse complement strand
CTGAGCTGCATAGTGAGACCCTGTCTCAAAAAGAAAAAAAAAAGGCCGGGCGTGGAGGCGTATGCCTGTAATCCCAGCACTCGGGAGGCTGAGGCAGGAGGATTGTTGTGAGTTCGAGACCAGCCTGAGCTACAAAGTGAGCTTAAAGCCAGCCTGAACTGCATAGCGAGACCCTGTCTCAAAAAGACAAAAAAAAATAAAAATAAAAATAAAAAAAAAAAATAAAAAAAAAAAAAAAACAAAGTGAGCACAAGGCCAGAACCCCAAATTTGTGGTGATCCTCTTACTTTAGCCACCCAAGTGCTGGGATTGCAAGTGTGCACCACCATGCCTGGCAGTTTAACACCATCTTTTCAGCCCGATAGTAACATTATAGCTCTAATATCTACCTTAGTTTATATAGAATCTTCTAAAGAGTATTGCAGAATTACATACATTGCAGTAAGATCTCAGTACATTTACTGAGACCAAAATGCAAATCTTGAATTTCTGTGATTGAGCACTTCCTTACCTTTTTTTTTTTTAGTCATTTTGAGATAAAATCTCACTGTGCAGTTCTGGCCTTGTGCTCACTTTGTAACCCAGCATGGTCTCAAACTCACTATTCTCCTGCCTCAGCCTCCAGAGTGCTGGGATTACAGGTGTGTGCCACCACACCTGGTTCACTGCCTTAATTAAAACAATTTTTTTGGTACTGAGAATCAAACTCAGGAATTTGTGCTTGCCAGATAGGAACTTGTGCAGCTCAGCTCTCCCTGACCCACCACTGCCTTAAAATGGGGTCAGCTCCTCATCATCTTTTTTCTCCCTACAACCTTAGGGACTAAACCCAGGGTTTTCTTTCTGAGCTACATCCCCATGTCTATTTTACAGTGAGACAAAGTCTCACCAAGTCTCTGAATTGCCTAGGCTGGGTTTAAACTTATGATCTTCCTGTCTCAATCTCCCAGAGTGCTAGGATCACAGCCATGCATGCCATTTCTGAGGACTTTTTTCTTGGCTGGCTCAAGCTGCCTTAACTGCAGGTGTGGTGTGGCATGTGGAGCTGGGGATTGAACCTCGGTCGTCCCACAAGCCTGACTGGGTTTGCCCAGGCAGGCACTTAAACAACTGAGTTAACTGGCAAGCCGCCTATATCACCACTTCTGGTTTCTCATTTTATAAATATGTATCATTGAATTGGCTCCATCTCCAGAAGTCCTTAGTCTATGATTTGAAATTTCTCTTGTCCTCTACATCAGGGTATCATCTGACTCCTCCTCTTCCTTTCCCTTTGCAATCAATTGCAAAATCCTATTGCTTCTTTCTTCCTACCCCTTGAGTTCATAGTGTATCTATCAAGTGTTACCCCAAGGCTTAATCCCCTAAAACTACTCACTTCCTAATCAGAATTTCTACTTTCAAATTCTTCTTCTTTCTGTATTTTAGGAAGGGTCCACAGGGTGTTCAGGGTCTCACTACTAGATTGAACTCGTAGTGATTCTCCTATATACAGCCTCCCAAATGCTGGAATGGTGCGTGCCACCACCATGCCCAGGCTCCACTGCAGTTTCAGTGTGCCCCAGGGGCAGGCAGGGCCAGCAGACCTGGGGATCAAACCCCCAGCCCCTGTGCCTGCTTGCAGGCGCTTTAATCTGCTGAGCTATTTAGCTGGCCCCTCAAATTCTTTTTATTTAAAAAAAAAAAAAATCTTAGGGGCTGGGAATACAGCTCAATGGAATGTATTAGGTCCAATTCACAACAGCAACACAACCCAGTCCCCAAAAAGGAAACCCATAATGAATCCTACACGGTGGCAACATGTTAATCTCCCTACAACCTTCAGCACGATTGAGAAAGAATAAAAGCTGCTGTGTCTGAGTAGCCATGCATTTGACAAGGCAAGCTAATCCTCTCACTCCCGTGAGCTGGGTATTACAATTTCCATCTTACAGACCACAGTAGTAAGAGATGAAGACATCAAACTTTGCTAAAGTTCAAAGTCAGTAAGCAGCAAA
Organism: Ctenomys sociabilis; assembly: GCA_004027165.1. NCBI lineage: Eukaryota > Metazoa > Chordata > Mammalia > Rodentia > Ctenomyidae > Ctenomys > Ctenomys sociabilis. The sequence continues at coordinate 33,984 of PVKA01023150.1, read as the reverse complement.
CACTAGCTCTCCTCCAAAGCCTAAAGAATTTAAAAGCAACGTAAGAGACCACAGGAAACAGGGAGACAGATTTTTTTTATTTTTTGGCAAATGAAGGACACTGAGACACAGGGAGGAAAGAGGAAGGAAAGGAAAAGAAAAAAAAAAAAAAAAAGATCTTAGGGCCAGGTAGATGGCTCAGTACAATAAGCGCTTCCCTGGCAAGTGCAAGGACCTGAGTTCAACTCCTGGTATTGCCAAAGGAAAAAAAAAAAGATGTATTATGTACTGATTCCCCACAAGGAATGAAATCATTAGTACTGCAAACATGTACTAATAAATAATAAAAACTTTTAAAAGTTTTAAAATCTTGCTGTGTGTGGTAGTATACACCTGTAATCTCTGTAAGTGAAAGGCTGAGGCAGAAGGATCATTAGTTCAAGGCCAGTCTGGGCTATAAGTGAGTCAAGGCTAGCCTAAACTATAGTGAGACCCTGTGTCAAAACACAGAAATAAATAAAAATTTTTTTTTTTTTTTTTTTTTTTTGCGGAACCCGGGATTGAACTCAGGCCCTTGTGCTTGCCAGGGAAGCGCTTATTCCACTGAGCCATCTCCCTAGTCCCAAAAACAGCTTTTTGAAAAGAACACAAAATAGTGATAGAAAATTAGCATTAGAAATTATACCAATTTCACTAAATAAAATAGGAATTCAGCAATGGTTGCTATATTACATGATGCTATCCTTCAAATTAACTGTTCAGGTTATCAGATATAAATGTGTAAGATTTGTTTAAAGAAACAAAACAATAACAAAAAAGTTGTACAAATGTGAATCTGATTTCACTTACAAATATAGTCTCTTGCTGTATCCATTTACCTACAAAAGTCTTAAATTTGTCTTTTTTATAACCAAATAAGACTCCATTATGTAAGAATACCACATCTTTTTTTTAATCCATCAACTAGGCATGTGGGAGTTCCTAAGATTCAGTTGACAAACTGTGCGGCTATAGACATGAGTGCACATAAACTGCTGTGGTGTGATGATTTCAGTTCTTTTGGAAAAATACTTAGAATATCTGGCTTGAATGGAAGCCTAGCTTTTTGAGGAATCTCCACATTGATTTCTATAATGGTTGTATCAGCCTACGCTAGCACCAACAGTGGAGAAGAGTTTCTTTTTCCCCACAGCTTCTCCAAAATTTGTTATTGGTTAACTTCTTTTTGATAGCCATTCTTTCTGACATATGATGGTATCTCAGCATTGTTTTAATTTGCATCTCTTGAATGACCAATAATGTTGAGTACTTTTTCATATATTTATTTGCCATTTGTATCTTCTCTTCATTTGTGATGTGTATATTCATCTCAGATGCTCACTTTTGGATTGGGTCTTTGAATTCTGGAGGCCTTATTTTTAAAAAATTCCTTATATGTCCTAGGTAGGGATCCTCTGTCTGAATGGTAGTCCAATATAATTTTTTTTTACGTAATTTGTGGGGTTTTTTACTCCATTTTCTTTTGAGGTACAGAAACTTCAAAAAGATGAGACCCCCCCACTGTTGATTCTTTGAAGTATTTCCCACGCAGTTTGATTTTTGTTCAACTCTTTACCTACTCCTGTGTCCTTAAGGTTTCTACCTTCTTTCTCTTCCAAAAGATTTAGTGTTTCAGAATTATTGAATTATTTGGGACAGGCTCTTGCTTTGCAGCTCACACTCATAGTGATGCCCGTCTCAGCCTCTCCAGCACTGGGATCACAAGCATGTGCCACCACATGCACTTGGCTTCTGGGGCCAGCAAGGCACGCGGTGCTGGAGATCTAACCTGGGCCTTCGTGCTGGCCAGCCAGGTGCTTAGACTGCCGAGCCACCTCCCCAAGCCAGTGTTTCAGTTTTATTTTTTTTTAATGTCTTTAGTACAGGGTTTATAGGTCTACAGGGCCTCGCTACATAGATCCAGACTCCTAGTGATTTTCCTGTTTTCAGCCTCCCAAGTGCTGGGCTCACAGGCACACGCCAGCATGCCTAGTCTCAACTGCTTAGTGTGCCCTGGAGTGGGAATCAAACTCCAGCAGCTGCGCTCTTGCCTAAGCAGGCCCTTTAGTCCATTGAGCTATGTGGTCAGTTTTAACATCTAAATTGTTGATCCATTTTGAGTGTAGTTTTGTGCATGGTGATAGGCATGGGTCTGCCTTTGGCCCTTGGAAAGCCAGTATTTCCAGCACCATTTATTAAAGTGGCTATCTTCCTTCCAATGAACAAGTTTAGTAGATAAATGCAACAGAGACAAAGAAAACAATACAAAGAATTAATAAGTAGAAAAGTTGTTCTTTGAAAGAATAAAGTTGATAAGCTGCTAGCCAACCTCATTAATACAAGAAAAATTCAAATTGATGCAATGAGGAGTGAAATGAGTAAAAGCACTACAGACAGTTGTACCAGGGATGAAACCCAGGTCCTTGGCTTGCCAGGCTGGCATTTAGAATGCTGAGCAATCGCACCAGTCCTAGATATGCTGTTTCACTGGATCCAAAGCTAGAACTATAAGTATGTTTGTGTTTTAATGTTTATTTATTATCATTATATTATGATCAGTCTTTTTGAGACAGGGTCTCTTTATGCAGTTCAGGCTGGCCTTGAACTTACTTTGTGCCCCAGGCTGGCCTCAAACTCTCAAGGATCCTGCTGCTTCAGCTTCCTGAGTGCTGGGATTACAGGGGTGCACCACCATGCCCAGCTGTTTTTTTTTTTTTTTTTTTTTTTGGCAGAACCAGTGATTGAACTCAGGTCCTTGCACTTGCCAGGGAAGCACTTATTCTACTGAGCCATCTCCCTGGCCCTCCCAGCTGTGTTTTAATGTTTAACAACACACAATTAGCATTTACACTGTCTATACAATCATAAAACAAAAGGCACTGCATGAAATCCTAAAACAGTTTTTTCTTCGATATGCTAAAAGTAATCTCACTACTTTACCTGTTCTTTTACATACATGTACTGTACCTGACAAGCTGGATCAAGACCCATTTTTCTTCTGAGGAATTTTTCTACGTGCCCAATAGTTGCTTCTCCTGAAACTCGGACAAATTTCTTTTCCAAAGGCTATAAAAATGAATAAAGTATTTTCAGATTACATATATGGAGATATATATATATATATATATATATATATATATATATATATATATATATATATGTATAATCCTTAAAACAAATTTTATAGCAAAGGGACCCAACAGGCCTTGCTTTCTTCTTGTCACAGAATGCAACCCAGAGCCTCCTGCATGCTCAGTGTGCACTCTAATACTGAACTGCATCCCCAGGATTCCTACTTCTGTACTTGAGAAGGGTCTCATGCTGCTGCTCCAACTCACAGCATACTCCTTGTGTGCTAGCCTTAGAAAACTGGGATTACAGGTGTGCCAAAGGCTCTTAAGAAAAAAACTGCTACCAAATCTGGGTTAATCAAGAGCAGTGCCCACTGTATCTGAGAGGGTTTAAATAGGACCCATTTTGAGAAGGGAGTAATGTTTGAGACTGAACCACAATACAACAATACTCCAGAGTTTCTGGTGTCACCTGACCACAGGAGACAGCTATGGAGAGGGCACAGACTGGATACAAACCTCCTAAAGCTAAGATTGGGAAGGACTCAGGGCCCTATCCTCCAAAGCTGGGCAAGGCACATATGGCTTTCAGAGAGCCATTTGGAGTGCTGACATTAAGTCCAGCAAACTGCTTGACATCTCCCCTCCCCCACATATCAGCACAGAACTCAGGAGTCTGTTTTTCCCTGTCTACCAACTGGAGCAAGGATATAAACTGACTTGGGCAGCTGCTAATGCTTGGGAGGGATGGGACAGGGTGGCTCTGGAGCAGAGAGGTACCTTACAAACCTACAGGGTATGAAGGTGGGCAAGCAAACTGTGCCTGGGAGTGCACAGAGGGACACAAAGGTGGGAGCTGTTTGGGTGACCACCACCACCACCAATGGACCATGCTCAGTGGGAAAGGCAGGATGGGCTCAGTGCTCATACACAATTATGTGAGTATAGAAACAAAATAGACTTTACTATCTCTTCCCTATCTCTATTAGATTCCAAGACCACAGATCCTAAAATGCAACTGCTTATTCAAAAACAGAATCTTTCTGGACTCTCTTCCCTGGTTCTTCGTGGTTTGGGTTTTTTTTTTTTTTTTTTTTTTTCTCCTTTCTTTCTTCTTGTTTTCTGTTACTTTTATCTAATTCTACTAATTTCTTTTTATTTTTTAGTAGAATCCTTTATCTTATATTTCTCTCATCTTTATTTTTCAAAAAATTTTACAAAGTTGTCTTCCATTCCCTCTATTTTAATATTTATTTACTTATTATTTGGTACTTATTATCGCTATGTAGGTCAGACTTGTAATGATCCCCAGCACTGGGATTACAGGTGTGTGCCTCCATACCTGGTTTCAGTGGCTGGCATTTCATGTGGTACTGGGGATCAAACTTGAGCCCTAGTGCTTGCCAAGCAGACACTTAAGACCACTGAACTGTCTCCCCAGCCATCATCATACCATTATACTTTTCTGTGAGCTTTTAAATTTCTTTAATTGAAAAATATCAATGAGATAGTTTCAAAGCTGATTAACAGGACAGTTTCAATCATTAATACATTATACACTGTTATCTTCTTAGTGGTCAAATTTCTATAAGGGCAATCCATTCAAGACTTTCCTATCTCTCAGGAGCTATTTTTATTCTCCATTCTTGTTCTCTAGTTTCCTACTCTTCATCTTTTTTTTTTTTTAATGTGTTTGGGAAGCTTGTGGGTTAGCTCAGTTGTTAAAGTGCCTGCTTGGGCAAACTCAGTCAGGCGCAGGGGACCCTGGTTCAATCCCCAGCACCACAGGCCACACCAGACTTGCCCTTAAGGCAGCCTGGGCCAGCCCTCCCCCTCAAAAAAATACTAACGTATTAGGTTGTTTCAGGCTCTCACTAGGCAGCCCAGACTCGTGGTGATCCTCCTGCTTTCAGCCTCCCCAGTGCTGGGATTACAGGTTTGTGCCACTATGCCTGGCCCTGGCTGGCTCAGCCCACCTGGGGCGGGGCATGTGGTACCCATGATCGAATGGAGGTCCCTGCACTTCCTTAAGCTCACCTAAGCAGGTGCTTCAGTCTGCTGAGCTATCTCACTAGCCCTCTTCAAATTAATTTAGTTAGTTAATTAATTTCCACAATAAGCTGGACACAGTAGTGTACCTGTGGTCTCAGGTGGGTTACAGTCTAAGGAAGGAGGGCCACCGGAACCCATAATTAAGGTCTTTCTTTTAAATAAAAAGATCTAGACATGGGTGGTCACAGTGTGATACAATAATTTGAAGTATGAAAGGTGGCAGTACAGGGAATGTAAGTTTTGAAAGTAGAAATTAATGCATAACCAGCCTTTCTCTTCAGGAAAATTAAGGCTATTACCAGCTAGTGTAAATTTAGGAACATCCTGTATTTCTAGCACTAGCACAAGAGCAGCCTGAAATGACTGCTACTACTAGAGGACCGTGGCAGGTTAAATGCACACTGGCTCCACATAACAATCAAGATATCTTTGGTGAAGTCCCTTCCTGACTACAACTAATAGTAAATCAGACAGATGACCCTCTTTGCAACCACAGCCTGACAGACAACAGAGGCCTGAATGGAGGAGCTCCAGAGATAGACTTTCCAGGTTCAAACCCTGCTTTTGCCATTCTCTAGGTGCAGGTCTTTGTACAAGTTCTCGAACCTTTGTGTCTCCATTTATTCAGCAGGGAAAAAAGCAAGTATCCCAGTTACAGAAGACAAGCTAACGTATGTAAACGACTATCTGGAACATTACAAACACTGATGACTTATTACTACTGTGTTGTAAGCCGGTTGTCATTTTTTTATTTTGTGTTTGGCACAAGGTCTACAGGGTCTCACTACCTAGATCCTAGATCGGACTCATAGTGATCCTCCTGTTTTCAGCTTCCCAAGTGCTGGGATTACAAGGCATGCGCTTCTCAAGCGCTGTCTCAGCACACCCTGGGGGCAGGGCTGGCATGGTATGCTGGGGATCAAACCTTGTCTGCTGTGCTCTGCCTAAGCAGGCGCTGTAGTCTACTGAGCTATCTGGCTGGCCCTCAGTTGTCTTTAAAATGTCTTGGAGCATTTTGTTCTATGTGAAGGACTTTTAGCTCATAGAAAACCCAGTTGTTACAGTGGGACACTGGTATCTGGACAAAAAAAAAAAGCCAAAGCTCTCTGTGTGTACATGTGTGCATGTACACATACATACACACACATGTGAAATATTGAGGATTAAGTCCACTACCTTCCCACTGAGTTGCATTACCCTTTGAGACAGGGTCTTCCTAAACTGCTAACTTGCCAAAGCTGGGCTTGAACCTGTAAGCCTCCTGTCTTGGCCTCGCAGAGTGCAAGTCTACAGATCCACAAGGTACCTGGCAGCTCTTACATTCTTTGAACACAGGTATAGGTATATTTTACAAAGCACAGGCAATCTTGCCAAAGAGATAAAGCAGTAACCCAATGGAGTCCTCACGAAGGTGCATCATCACAAACAGCACAGCCTGATTTGTGTGGGCATCTCAACTGATGCCCCAAGAAGCTCTATCTGGATAACTTAACTGGGTGCATTCCTGCCAACCAACCCATTCCTGAAGGTCATATTCTGGGCTTACCACCTTAAGAACAGGCTTCAAGTACATCAGCAGAGGACAATCTAATCCCTTGTTTCTGGATTCCTGTTGGGTTCCTTACACTATGTATTTGACAAAATTCATTTAACTAAAGTTATTCAATATTATAATTCATAGAATTATGAAACCAGCTAATATTTGAAAGAGAAAAATTGATCTCGGGTCAGGGAGATAGCTCAGTAGAATACCACTTGCCTAGCAAGTGTAAAGTCCTGGGTTCAATACTTGGTACTGGGGAAAAAAAAAAAGGACACTAATACTCAAATTTGGGGAATCACATGATTAACCAAAGATCTTGTATCTCATGCTCACAAGTGAAAAAGCACTTTGTCTAATTTACATGAAGCTTTTTCGGAAGACAATTTGCACCCACTACACACTATACCTAATAGCTTCCTACTGTTGGCAAATAAGAGAAAATTCCAAATTCCAATGTATTTGAGATTAAATACAGTACTCTTTCCTGCCATACACAATAGAAGAGTAGTAACTGAAATGGATTATACCACATTTATGTTTAAATCCTTCTGTTTACAATAAAGTAAACATAACAAAAAATTGGCCATGACTGGATTACACCAGTAAATCAACTCCCTCTGACTCTGGAAAATGAGAAAAAATTAAGCATTTAGCCTGCCTTTTCTTATGTGAACTATACCAATGAACAACTAAACAAACAAAAAGGAAGTCTGTCTCCGACTAATAGTACTGTTCAAACTAACAAAAGACCAGGGGCAGCATCATTTTCAACTCCTAGGATACCAAGGCACTTGCACAGTGAGCAGGAACAGCTGCCACCACCGCAGACCCCAGAGCCCATGCTGTTCAAGATGGATGGAGACACACCCAGAGCATATTTCTCCCTCCAATGCAAGCGTGTCTAGTCAATGAGCACACTTAACCACTAGTTTATGAGAAAGACAGAATATGTTAATTACACAAGGTATAACATGAAAACTCAAGGTCAGAAACTACAGGACAAGTGACTCAGCTTTAGCAACAACAAATTGTAAGGGGAGGAAAAATGGGAAACTTCATAAACTTGGTCCAGATCCTGGGGATAATAGCTCAACGGAACAAGGGCCTACTTAGCAAGTGTAAGGTCCTAAGGTTCAATTTCTCACCCACATCCCCCCAAAATCTATTTCCTATATATATATATATATATATTTTTTTTTTTTTTTTTGTCTTTTTGAGACAGGGTCTCACTATGCAGTTCAGGCTGGCCTTAAGCTCACTTTGTAGCTCAGGCTGGTCTCGAACTCACAACAATCCTCCTGCCTCAGCCTCCTGAGTGCTGGGATTACAGGCATGCGCCACCACGCCCGGCTTCTATTTCCTATTGAGATCATGAATTAAAAGTGTTTCTTTTTTTTTTTTTAAATCATATTATGGGGTTGGGGAGATGGCTCAATAGAATAAGTGCTTCCCTGGCAAGCGCAAGGGCCTCTGTTCAATGTTTCCACATTTTAAAAAATCATACTATAATTGAGACAAGTATTGAACACAAACTAGATTTTGAGATAGGGTTTCATTATATTGCCCAGGCTGGTCTTGAACACCTAGCTCAAGCAATCCTCCTGCCTCAGCCTCCCAACTAGCTAAGATAACAAATATATACCAGTGTGCTCCACTCTAGATCTTTGTTTTATTGTTTGTTTGAGACAGGATCTCACAATGCAGTTTGGGCTGGCCTGTGCTCACTTTTGTATCCCCCAGGTTGGTCTCGAACTTGCTAAGATCTTCCTGGCTCAACCACCCAAGTACTGGGATTACAGGCATGTGCTACAATGCCTGGTTCCGTGGCCGCAAGGTGGGTGTCTGGGTATCTGGAACCAAGACCATATAGCATGTGAAGCTGGGATCAAACTCGGGTCCTTGTGCTTGCCAGGTAGGTGGTTATGCGTCTGAGCATCTTTTGGGCCCAGCCAACCCTATCTTTTTTTGTATTTTAGAGAAAGGTCTACAGCGTGTTCAGTGTCTCACTACTAGATCAGACTCATAGTGATCTGCCTGTTTACAGTCTCCAAGAGCTGGGATTAAAGGTGTGTGGCACCACAATCTCAATTGCCATCTCAGCGCTCCCTGGGGGTGGGGCCAGCACAGCAGGCACAAGGATCGAATCCCTGGCCCCTGCGCCTGCTTACAGGTGCTTTACTCTGCTGAACTATTTGGCCGGCCCTAGATTTTTTTGATAAAAAATGGCGGAGGGCTGGAGAATTGGCTCAGTGGAATAAGGGCTTCTCTGGCAAGTGCAAAGGCCTGAGTTCAAACCCTGGTTCTGAAAAATAAATGAGTAGTTAATCTTTTTCACTCCCCAGCTTTAACCTTTCTTCTTTCCCTTTTCTTCAAATTTTTATTAGTATATGCTAGCAATACATATTACATTCATTTTAGTAATTGGCACATGGACATGTTGCAGCTGAACTATTTTTACTTCCCCTGCCCCCAGCTGCCTGCTTCCCCCATCCTCTTCCCATTTCAAAGTCTACCTCCATGTTTCCTATTATCTACCTTTTATTTTACTTCTTAAATTATTTATATTTGGGGTTTTTCATATAAAAAAACACGCAATATTTAATCTTCTGTGTCTGATTTATTTCACTTAACATTATGGTGTTGGGGACCACAAATTCACAAAGACTGGTTTTACATACTTCCCTAAAGGATGAATGGAGGCTTGGGATTTTGGGTATCACCCTTTTGAGAGTTCCCATTATCCCACCTACTAAGACTCAAATTGATCTTGTACAGGGTCTCACTATGCAGTTGAGACTCCTCGCGATCACTCTGAATCAGCCTCCCCAGAACTGGGATTACAGGCGTGAGACACCACACCGTTTCAGGGCCTGCATGGCAGGTAGTACCAGGGACTGAACTCAGTACCTTGCACTTGCCAGGCAGGTGTTTATCTCCTCCGCCCAAGACTGCTAATTCTAATGATGCTCCAAGGGAAGATCCTTCTCAGCCCAGGGCCACTGCTGCCCTCTGAGTCACCCATAATGTTCTCCTCAAATCCCCTCCTCAGTCAGTAAACACCAAGATCTGGCTGGCTGCCTGCCAGCCTTTTGTTCCTTGTAAACAACTCCTCATCCAGGATCCCAGCTGTGCAGCTATTTTGTTTCTCACTACACACTAACACCTGGCAGTAAATCAGGGCTCACTGCAGGGGTCCCCAACATTATGGCCTCAAAATGCATCTATTTTTTCCTACAAATAAGCAAGTTTGTCTTCATTGTTGTCCAGACTCATTTCTTCACTTCCCCAACTTTCTTGAGAAACACAAACTTACTACAAAGTTGTAAGAATTTACATAATACAAACACTCCTGATATCCTTTATTTAGTTTGCCAACTTTTGGTATATTATCAGGATATTTGCTTTATATCCTATGTAACCATGTGCACTTGTGTTTCTATTTTGGACAATTTGAGTTATCTGCAGACTGAAATATTTTTACCTAAACATATTAGCAACTAACTGTCTTCTGAGAATCAGCAGATTTGTTTCTCCTATATAACTATTGCACAATATCAGGAAATCTGCACAAGTACTCAGGAAATTTTTTTCTTTTTTTGTCTTTTTGAGACAGGGTTTCACTATGCAGTTTAGGCTGGCCTTAAGCTCAGTTTGTAACTCAGGCTGGTCTTGAACTCACAACAATCCTCCAGCCTCAGCCTCCCAAGTACTGGGATTACAGGCATGCACCACCACGCCCGGCACAAGTATTCAGAAATTTAACATTAATATAACGCAACTGCCTAAGCAAATGCACATTTACTTTTCTGTTCTAACATTCTATTTAGTTAGTTACTCGGTTGGTTTGCTGAGAAACTATACAGTTCAGACTTAATTCTCCTACCTTAGCCTCCTAGAGTGCAAGTGCTGGGATTATAGGTGTGTGTTATTGTGTCCACCTAAACATCATTTTTTTTTTTTCTTCTGTACTTAGTACCAGGTCTACAGGATACTATGTATCACCATTACATAGATCAGATTTGTAGTGATTTTCTTGTTTTCAGCCTCCCAAGTGCTGGTATTACAGGCACGAGCCACCACGCCGAGTCTCAATCTTTTTTTTGTTTTGTTTTGTCTTTCTGAGACAGGGTCTCACTATGCAGTTCAGGCTGGCCTTAAGCTCACTTTGTAGTTCAGGCTGGTCTCGAACTCACAACAATCCTCCTGCTTCAGCCTCCCGAGTGCTGGGATTACAGGCATGAGCCACCACGCCCGGCCCCCAGTCTCAATTTTTATCTCAGTGCGCCCTGTGGGCGGGGCAGGCATAGCATGCCAAGGATTGAACCCCTGGCCACTGTACTCTGCCTTAGCAGAAGCTTTAGTCAGCTGGGCCCTAAACATCATTTTTGTTGTTTTTGAGACAGTATCTTACCATGCAGTTCAGGCTGCCCTAAACCTCTCAGTGGTCCTCCCAACTCAGCTTCCTGTGGACTGGGATGATATACGTGTGCTACCATGCCCAGCCAGACACATTTTAATATTCACAAAACATTTATAGTAAATTATAAACCATGGTTCTATTCAAAATTCCTATTAGACAGCCAGACAGACTAAAAAGAACAAAATTTCTGTTGGGTTTGATTTAAAAAAAAAATCTGAGACTGAGAGGTAATGTACCCTATAATCTCAGCACTTGGGAATCTGGGGCAAAAGGATGACTGTGAGCTTGAGGCCAGCCTGGACTATACAGTGAACTCAAGGCAGCCTGAGCTACACAGTGAATTTGTCTCATTAAAAACAGAAAAAAAAGTTTCATTGAGATGTGGTTCATACACTATTAAATCTGCACTTTAAGAAGTAAACAAAAAAATGCACATTTCATGGATTTTAGCATATCTACAAAGTTGCACAGCCATCATTCCTAATTTCATGATGTCTTAAAGAAATCTAAGCCGGGCGTGGTGGCACAGGCCTGTAATCCCAGCACTCGGGAGGCTGAGGCAGGAGGATTGTTGTGAGTTCGAGACCAGCCTGAGCTACAGAGTGAGCTTAAGGCCAGCCTGAACTGCATAGTGAGACCCTGTCTCAAAAAGACAAAAAAAAAAAAAAAAGAAATCTAGTAAGTTAACATTCACTCTCCATTTCATCTCTCCCAGCAGGCCCTGGCAACCACTTACTATATATTCTTTTTTTTAATGAGCAGAATATATTTACTGAGGGAAAGAAAGCTCCTGTCCAAGAGAGGGACAGGAGGGGGGCCCAAGTGGGTTATCCCACTAGTATTTTTTTTTTTTTTGGCAGAACCAAGGATTGAACTCAGGCCCTTGCACTTGCCAGGGAAGCACTTATTCTACTGAGCATCTCCCTGGCCCCTCCCTTACTATATATTCTGTATGTATAGAGTTTCCTGTTTTGGACACTTGGCCTAAATGGAAGACAACACAGATGCATCTTTGTGTCTGGCCACATTCACTCAGCATAGTGTTCATCTATGTTGCAGCATGTTATCAGAACACTTCCTTTTTACTAGCAAAATTTTTTCCTTTACATAAATATACCACATTTTGTTTACACATTCCTCAGTTATGGATGTATAGATTGTTTCCAACTTAGGACTATTTTGCAAAAGACAATTTTTTACAGGTTACTTTCCAATTCAAACCCAAATAAGGTTCGTATATTATAACTGATTTATATGCCCCTTGAACTGTTTTAATCAGCAGGCTCCCTCTATAAGAGTCCTCTTTAATCTCTTTCCCTTGAAAGGAGGACCCTAAACTGGGGGTGGAGGCACAAATCTGCAGTCCCAGAACTTGACAGGCGGCAGCACACAAGCTCAAAAACCAGCTGAATGAAGGCACAAGTTTGAAGCCAATATGAGCTACACAGTTAAGTCCAAGACTAGCCTAAACTACACAGTGAAAGCCCATACCAAAAAGTCAGTAATAATAAGTTATGCACATTTTCTACCATCTAGATCTGGCCCATTATATTCCTTCATTGGTGTTCTTTTGTTACTATATTTCCTGGAAATAAGCAATTAAATTTATTTATTTATTTAGTCTTTTTGAGACAGGGTCTCACTATGCAGTTCAGGCTGGCCTTAAGCTCACTTTGTAGCTCAAGGTTGGTCTCCAACTCACAACAATCCTCCTGCCTCACCTCCCAAGTGCTGGGATTTCAGGCCTGCGCCACCACGCCCAGCTCAGCAATTAAATTTAGAAGCATGATCCCTTCATGTTTGTTTTGGCAGGAACACCTCACAGGTGAGATTTTTATCAGCCTTTTGATGTGCAAGGATCTGCACTATATAAAATCTGAGGTTCATATTAGTTTTATGTATGAAACAGTAGTATTTCACTCTATTTTCTAGTTCTTTCTTCATGAGGTTTTCAAATTGCTGGCCTGTCTGGCTACCACAAATCTCTGGATAGATAAAAGAACACCAAGACAGTATAACCCATGTAGAAACCTTCTGTCACTTTTATGCTTTGTTATGAAAGGTATCATTGACATAAAAATTTCCTAAACAAATCATATGAAACAATTTCCTACAGTGAATGAATATTAGTTTCATATTTTACAACTTTAAACAGGCTTAAAGTTACTGAAAATTAGGACTTAGTGCTGTATTCTCTGCATCACTGATCTCTATAAGACATCTATAATATACTTCATATCCAGAGATCTAGTTGCTTTTTCCTGTAATTTAATTCATGCCTCTCACCTGAATTTTAGCATACAGTTTTAGAAAGACAGATCAAAGTTACCATAAGGCACAGTTTACCTTTTAAAGAAGTTTTTTTTTTTTTTTTTTTTTTGAGACAGGGTCTTGGCTGCAGTAGGCTGGCCTTGAACTAGAACTAGCTAATAGCTCAGCCTCCCAAGTGCTGACATTACAGCCATGCACCACCATGCCCATCGCCCATCAGGAGTTTTCTTTTCCTGGAAGACTCATACTACTATAGCAGCAAGACTATACAATAACATCTGGAATTTTGAAGCCCTTAAAATAACTCTTAGTTTAAAATAACTCTCAGCTTCTTACCTCTAAAATTTAAAAATGATGAGCAAACTGGAGATTAACTTGAGCCAAAATGTTACATGTAAATAAAATTTTAAGCTCACATTTAACTTTAAATGCCAACTATGCAAAAAAAAAAAAGTTTGAAAAATTTTAATCAACAAATTAGCATAGCATATCGTTTTAGAAGGTTTTTGTTTTTGTATTTTAGGGAAGGGTATACAAGGGTGTTCAGGGTCTCACTACTAGATCAGACTCATAGTAATTCTCCTGTTCACAGCCTCCCAAGTTCAGGGATTATGGGTGCGTGCCACCATGCTCAATCTCAATCGTTGTCTCAGTGCACCACGAGCGGGCCAGCACAGCAGGCCTAGGGGATCAACCCCCCCAGCCCCCCCCAACCTGTGCCTCTTGCAGGCACTTTAATCTACTGAGCTATTTGGCAGGCCCATGCTTTAAGAGTTTTAAAACTTATTCAATTTTTCCTTAAGCTATTGTTCTGAATCAAAAATCCCTATTTAATAATTCTCAAAAACTATTATATGGCTAGGGAGATAGCTCAGTAGAATAAGTGCTTGCCTGGCAAGTGCAAGGGCTGAGTTCAATCTCTGGCTCCACCAAAAACAAGCAAACATTATAACAGATCATTGTTCAAAGTACTTCATAGTTATATAATTTATTTGTAAAATATTTTTTATAGTCATTGAAGACAACCTTCATTTTAGGGCCGGGGAGATGGCTCAGTAGAATAAGCACTTCCCTGGCAAGTGCAAGGGTGTGAGTTCTATCCCTGGTTCTGCATAAAAAAAAAAAAAAGAAAGAAAACCTTCATTTTATTATAACTCAGATTCAAATTTATTTGTAAAATATTTGTATGCTATAAGACCCTCTTATAAAATAAAAAATAAAAGTAAGATACCTTAAAATGTCCTGTACCTTCATTAGCACTGAAAAATGAGAGCAAAGTTAATCAATATTTAACACATTAATGTTTAATCATCATACAATAAATAAATATAAATACTTTAAAACATTTATTTTTATTTTAAAATACGGTCACCTAAATCTTTATAAAAAAACTAATGTAATTGTCACTTCTGCCACCTAGTGGTCAGAGAAGGCAGTTTTATCCAGTATACTAGCTCATACATACTTCAGAAGTTAAAAGTATATTCTTTTTCTTTAGGGAAAAATACACCAAAAACTTAATTTTACTTCCTGAGCACTGGGAGCACAGGCATACACCATCACATGACCTTTTTTTTCTTGAGATAAGATTTCAATATATGGCCCAGTGTGTCTCAAACTAATGATCCTCTTGCCTTAGCCTCCCCACTATCCAGGCACACAGCTGTGTATGAGCTAGCACACTTAGCTAAGATTTTCCTGAAGCTATTGTTTCTGTTGTCTTACATGCTGCATACCAACCTGCGTATGATTTTACTCACATTTGTCTTTCACCTGGAAGCACAAAGAGATTCTTGAATAAATCAATTAATCTTACATCATGAGAGAGACAAGGGGTACTAACAGTGGCTGAACATCTATTGTGTTCTATCAGGTATTTATATGTGCAAGACTACCACAACGAGTGAATCACCAAGCTTTATCAAGCTTGGATTTAAACTGAGCTGTGCCTAGTATTAAAGCTCATGTGTTCTGTGGCTGCCTCTTCCAGCTGCTTCTTTTAAGATACTGCCTCACTGTGTTACCCAGGCAGCCTCGAATTTGCGATCCTCCACTTCAGCTTCCCAAGTATATGGGATTTGAGATACACACCAGCAGGCACAGTTCTATTTTTCCTTCTTCCCCATTATGTCATGAATAAGAGGCAAGATTACAATTACATCAGCTTCAGTTTATTTTTGAAGGGGGAATCTGATCCAGGGTCTTGATCATGCTAGGCAAGAGCTTTTTGAAAAATTAGGGGCCGGAGAGATGGCTCAGTGGAATAAGTGCCTCCCTGGCAAGTGCAAGGGCCTGAGCTCAATCCCCAGTTCCGCAAAATAAATATATAAATATATAAATTTACAGATATATATTATACATATAAAACACTAACTAGGTGTGTGGTGGTACATGCCAATAATCCCAGCACTCAGGAGGCTGAGGCAGCAGAATGGCTGAGTGTGAAGCCAGTTTAGGGATACACAGTGAGTTCAAGGCCAACTGAACTATATAGTGTGTCCTTGCCTTAAACCAACTCTGTATACATCTAAGATTACATTATTTTATAATTAAAAATAAAACATTTGGTAGTAGTTCAGTGGTAAAGCATACATTTGGCATGTGTAAAGCCCTAGGACCAATCTCAACCACACAAATAAGTAAGCTAAGGACATATAGCTCAATGGTAGAGTACTTGCCTAAAAATGCACGAGACCCTGGGTTCCATTCTCAAGAAAACAAACACACAAACCAAAGAGTGTGTGATATATGGGCACCTATGTCTGCCTGAATATCCTAAGAGAAAGCTTCTTAACTGACATGTCAGTCCACTCCATTTGCAGGCAAATTATTATTATTATTTCAATTATTAGTTGAAATCAGATACATTCATTCCTACGGCTACTACCTGCTAGTCCTTGTTTTCTCAATTAGTATTCCTGTGAATTAGAGCAATCTTTCACATGTGATAATGTTCTGTTAATATTTGAAACTAACTATAGGGATTTATCATTGCTTTTTTTTTCAAACTAAGTATTGGTATGTCTTCCACTGCCAAAATATGTCGTATTTTCAGGCTTGTTATTCTGATTATACCTTTGTTTACTACTCAGTTAAAATGGTATTTACAAACAAAACAAAAATTGCTTCTCAGACTTTCAGCTAAGATAAAGTGTAGAAACAAAACAAAAAATAAATAAGGCCAAAGGTAGCTCAGTGGCACAGTGCCTGCTGGCAAGCATGAGATCATGAGTTTGATTCCCAAATAAACAAACAAACTGGTATTTAATAGATGATGACAATACTCCAGATAGACTCACGCGACATACATGGCATGACATTACCTTTCCTGGTTAACAAACACTGCTGTGCATCCAACTACACACACTGTAGAGCATCCAATGCATCAAGCTGCTGTCATACTATGTTTAGGGTTCACATGTATTACACACAACAGCACCACAGAGTATTACATTTTTATTTTGGAATGACCCTGCATTACTTTAGAATTCATGTACTGCTAATAATTTAGACATATAGAACCATTTTAAATATTGATTTACAACAATCCTCTGAGTTGCTTTTAGAGTCGTCAAAACAAAAAAACCCTTCAAAATACGGAATTGCTGACCATAATAGTACTTGCCTGTAATCACAGCTCTCTCAGAGACCAAGGCACAAAGATAACAAATTTGAGCCTGGTCTGGGAAATGTAGTGACTTGATGAAACCCATCTCAAAAATAAACACACAAAATGGGTTAAGGATATAGCTCAGTGCAAAGGTCCTGAGTTCAATCCCTAGTACAAGGGAAAAGGGGAGAGAGAGAGGCAGAGAGACAAAGAGTGACAGACAGGCAGGGAGAGAGAAAGAGAGAGGCAGAGAGAGAAACAGAAAGAGAGACAGGCAGAGAGAAAGGGAGAGAAAGACAGGCAGAGACAGAGACAGGCAGAGAGATAGGCAGAGACAGAGAGACAGGCAGACGGAGAGACAGGCAGAGAGAAACAGAGAAAGAGAGGCAGAGAGGGAAAAGACAGGCAGGAAAGAGAGAGAGAGGAACAGAACTGACGACAATTATGAAAGTTATATCCCAAAAGTTACATATCTTGAATGATTCCTCAAAAATTTAGCTGGTTAAAAAAAAAAAAAAAATTAGCTGGTGTGGTAGCACATAATTCCAGCACTCTGGGAAGCCTCAAGTTTGAGACCAGGTTGGGCTATATAAGGAGACTCTGACTCAAAATTACAAATCAAAACAAAAACAAACCAAGCTCTTTCTTTATGCTATAGTACCTTATCATTCCTTGGCTTTTGGGATACAATCAAATGTATATGTTATACTGTATTTTTCCTTTTGACTTTTGATTTTGAGACAGTGTCTCCCTAAATTGCTAGCCTGTCCAGGCTGGACTTGAACTTGTGATCCTCCTGCCTCAGCCTTCCAAAGTACTGGACTCACAAGTATATGCCACCAGCTTAGATTATTTCTTTTGCTTTGTTTTCGTATTGGGGATTGAACCAAGGATGTTGTCCTTGTCAAGGCTTATGCCACTGAGCTATCTCCCCAGCCTAGATTATTTGTTTTTGTAATCACTTAGAAACTAAAGAGGAAAAAATGGTAACAGATTATCATAAGGTCACAAAACATGTAAAATCAATTTTGGGGAAAATCAAGTTTTATAGTCTACCAATTGAAAAATTACTGTGCACAAGCTGAACCTACCTCAGTAGTTTTCCTCTTGCAATTCAAACAGGATCACACCAGTTAGATCAAATTTGCCCATGTGTATGCATTAAGCCAAAACTCACCTGCCATTTCCCTGTCATGAAAAATCTGCCTACAGGTTACCCCAATAGCATGACTTTTGTGGTATACTTTTTAAAAAGAGTACCCAAAACTGATTTCAGCCAGATGTGGTGGTGCACATCTGTAATCCTATCACTCAGGAGGCTGAAGCAGGAGGCTCCTGAATTCAAAGCTGGTTTATGCTACCAAGTGAGACTCTGCTTCAAAAACAAAATAAAACAAAACAACAAAAATTCTAAATTCCTCCTGATTTCTCCAAAATATTCTTTTTTCTTCTGCAGTACTGCGGATTGACTAAGGGGTACTCTACCAATGAATTATATCCACAGACCTTTTTATTTATTTTGAAACAGGGTTTTGCTACATTGGCCAGGGCTTCAAACTTGCAATCCCCTTGTCTAAGGGTCTAAAGTTCCCCTTGCTTTTTTTTTTTCTTCTTCTGCTTAAAACATTTTATTTTAGATAGGGCCTCATTACATAGTTCAGGCTGGTCTTGAATTTGAGGTGATCTATCATCCTAGTTCAGCCTCCCAAGTTTACAGGTGTGTCCAATGACACCTGGGCCTAGGTCCAAAACAATGCTTTCACAGATACAAACTCTATTTCTATTTCAATGTAATCTAATCCTTATCTTTGTTTTTGAGGAATTGAGCTGAGAGCCTTTCACTGAGTTATAGCCTTTGGTCCTTTTAAAAATTTTTATATTTTCATGTCAGATCTTGCTGGAAAAAAAAAGATGTAAGCTAGGTTTGAAATTGTGATTGCTTTGACTCAGCCTCCTATAATTTAATGTTTAGCCTTTAATTAACTATTCCTATTAAAATTTAAGTCACGTCAGGTGTGGTAGTGCATACAAATAATCCCAGCACTTGAGAGGCTGAGGCAGGAAGATTGCTTTGAGTTTGAGGTCAGCCTGGGCTATACAGGGAATTCAAAGCCAGCCTGAATATACAGTGCAACCTTGTCTCAAAAAAGAAAAAAAAAATAAAAAATCAGGCCAGCCAGGTGCCACGGCACACGCCTGGTACAACTGTAACCTACACACGAGGATGAGGCAAGAGTAAAGCAAGCTGTACGCCAGCCTGGACAACACAGTCAGATCCTATCTTAAAACTTAAAAAGTTTTAAGACTGCGGATGTCGCTCGGCAGTGGAGTGCTTGCAGAGCACACACAAGGCCCAGGGCCAGCCATTAATGCCCCACACACAGGTACACTGTGCATATTTTCCACCACCTTAAAAAAAAAAACAAAACAGGTACATATTCAATGTGCCTTATTCTTCTGCACCCTGTCTTTGCCATTTAATACACCTTGAAGATTGTTCCCTATCAATATATGCATTATTATAATAGCATAGATTCACAGATGAATATGTACAATCATTTAACTAGTTCTTTTCAGGACACTAAGGCTGGAACACACTCTAACAATAGAAATCGCTGGATTAGATTTTGAAATTGTTTCCAGGTGTGATGCCACACACCTATACTACAAGCATTCAGGAGGCTAAGGGAGGAGGATCACTGGGGGTTGACAGCCAACCTGAGTGACACAGCAAGACCCCATCTCAAACAAACAAACGAATTGTTAGTTCTTCTAATTCATTATCATCAACCTCTATCATATGGTTCTTGTGAAGGTGGTTTCCAGCCTTTTATAGTTACTATTCTAAATTGAGAACACAGAAGAGAAACAAGATGTAACACAAACTAGACATTAAATAAATGATCTAAGTGGCCTAGAGTTTTAAGAAGTGACAGAAAAATAATAGTCATCACTGATCCAAAATGGGAAATACAGATATTTCTTCTAAAAAAGCATTTTATTCTGAGTTATCAGTTTAGTATCTAAATCATAGTTTGATACAGGCCAACTGTGACCATGAGTCTGTTTCACAATGTTGCACTATAAAAGAATATATTATTTACTACTGTGTTACAAGGAAGTGATTTACCTGAATTAGGTATCTACAGCTTTGGAAAATAATTTTACAAAATAAAATAAAGCTGAAAAGGAATATAATCTAAAACTCAACAAAGATAAATTATGACATACTCAGTTTTTGTTTTCGTTTTTTAGCTTTTGTTTTCTGAGGAAAAGCCTCACTATACAGTTCATCATGAGCCCACTATGTAATCTAGGCTGACCTTAACTGAGCCTTCGCCTCAGTCCCCCAAGTGCTGGGATTATAGGGTGCTCCACCACACCCAACCCAAAGATACTGGTTTTAAGAATGGTTATCAGCCCACTTGCCTGTGTCTGCTGCACCTCGATGCTAAGGTTTCAACAGACCTCACCAAGATGCCCTCCCAAAAGGAACACACCACGGAAACTAAGTTTATGTTTCATAAATTTGCTGGGGACAAATGCTACTTAACAAAGGAGGACCTGGGAGTACTCAAGGAAAGAGTTTCCTGGATTTTTGGAAAATCAAAAACACCTTCTGGATGTGGACAAAATCATGAAGGACCTGAACTTGTGCTGAGATGGCATAGTAGGCTTCCAGAGCTTCTTCACTAATTGCAGGCCTCTCTGTTGCATGCAATTACTTTGTAGTACCATGAAGAGGCAGGGAAAGAAGTAGGCAAGGTGAACATTTCCTCCTGCCCTGATGAGAGTTCTCCCAAAGGGCCACCTCAGGAATCTGCCCCTCGGCTGCCCCTTGTATAAAGATGTCATGAGCAGATCAGAACCCTTAGAAAATGTACAAATAACACCCAGTTCTCACTGGACAAAAAGTAGAAGGTTCATTAAATGCTACATAAACTTTGATTTGCATCTTATTGCCCTCAATAAAATCTTTTTTCAGTTCAAAACAAAAAGAGAGAGAGAGAGAGAAAATGGAGATCTCAGGCTGGAGATACAGGTCAGTGGAATAAGCGCTGGCCTGGCAAGTACAAGGCCTCAAGTTTGAGCCCTGGTACAAAAAAAGGAAAGAAAAAGAGTGGCTACTGTAGGAAACAGAAAGAAAATGTTTAAATGAGAAAGGAAACAAGGAAAGGAGGAGGGGAAAAGGAAAGAAGAGACAAGAAAAAGAAAAGGAAAAAAATGGAAACAAAGGTTTTATAAATGAGGGGAAGAGGGGTTGCAGTGGCGGATGGGGTGGGAAAAAAGAAAAAAAGATCATGTACGAATTCCCTATGATGAATATTATCATTATATATATCTAAAATTTACCAATAATTTTTTAAAAGGAAAAATAAGAGTGGTTATTAACCTCTGAGGGAGAAGAATGAACAAAAGTGATAAAAGACTTCTGCTACCTTAATAATGCTCTGTCCCTTCCTTCCTTTATTTCTATGGTACTGGGGGTTAAAATCAGGAAACAGACCTTTTCATTTTTATTTTGAGACAGGCAATTCTTACTGAATTGTCTCAACTTTCCAAGTTGCTTGGTTTACAGGTGTATGCCACTGTGCCTAACTAGTAATGATTTATGTCTTCAGCCAGATGAAGAGATATCAGTAGTTATTGTGCTCCTTACATTTTTCTAAATAATATTCCATAAATAAATTTTAAAAGGATATCAGAAAAAAAAAATGATTTTAACTAAGTTCAGGATAACTTCAGAATTGTTGAGACTTAAAAAATTCTTTATGGGTGCCTGCCTGGCAAGTGAAAGATCATGAGTCTGATCCCTAGTATCCCCCCCAAATCTTTATGGCCAGGTGTGGTGGTACATGCCTATACACTTGGCACTTGGGAAGCTAAGACAGGATCCCCATAAGTTTGAAGTCAGTCAGTCTACACAGCGAGTTCAAGATTAACCTCAACTATTTTGAAAAAATTTATGTTCAAGTTAAAAAGTAGATTTTTTAGGGTACTCACCCAATGAATTCCAGTAATAAAGACATATCAAGTTCAGGTGGAATACGAAATACTGATTCTAGAACTTTCTTAGTTCTTCCTTTGCTTGAAGGGGCAGTCTGGGGCATAGCTATTTTACAGCAAACAAAAAAGTTGGTTTAGGATAAAAATTTCATAAACTGAGGTCTTTGAAAAAATACACAAGTTTTACATGTTAAAAAAAAGTTCACCAGCAGTACACTGAGCATGGTGGCACATGCCTGTAATCCTAGCACTTGGGAGGCTGAGGCAGGAAGATTGCTGTGAGTTCCAGGCTACTCTGGGCTACAGAGTGAGTTCAATGCTAGCCTGAACCACATAGTGAAATCCTGTCTCAAAAATACAAGACAAAAAGTTCACCAGCACTCAATCCCCCTTTCATTAATAACAGCAGCTCATCTTTCAAAGGCAGTGACATTAGTGACAAGATCAGGGGCCACTCAATGTAAGGGAGACATGTGAGACCACTTTATTAGAGAGAACTCATCAGAACAGCAAGAATATTTATATGCTTTACAAACACTACTAATTACATCCTCTATACATGTCATTTCATTTCTTTTTTTTTTTAAGATAGGGTTTCACTATGAAGTTTAGTGATTTTGAGCTGGGTGTGGTGGTGCATGCCTGTAATCCCAGCACTCAGGAGGCTGAGGCAGGAGGATTGTTGTGAGTTCAAGACCAGCCTGGGCCCAAAGTGAGCTGGGCCCAAAGTTTGGGTCAGCCCAAACTGCATAGTGGGACACTGTCTCAAAAAGACAAAAATCAATCAATCAAATAAAATAATTTTTAAAAAAATAGTGATTTTGAACTTGGAACAATATGCCTGCCTCAGTCTCCCAAGAGAGATCAGGTGTGTACCACCATGCCCCCTGTTCACTTAAATTCTCTTAAAATCTTTACTTGTATTTATTTATTTGGTACATGGTCTTGATATGAAACTCCAACTTGTAATGATCTTCCTCTCTTAGCCTCTCCAGCTCTGAGATTACAGGTGTGTGCTGCGACACTGACCTTGGTGGCTGGCTCAGTGTGCCCGGGGGTGGGGCCAGCATCATATGTGGTGTTTGGGTTCAAACTCCAGTCCCTGCACTTGCCAAACAGGTGCTTAGACAGCCAAGCTATCTCCTTAGCCCCCTTCTTATTAAAATCCTACAATATATGTATTATTGCTACTTTTTAAAAAATAAACTCAGCCGGGTGTGGTGGCGCATGCCTGTAATCCCAGCACTCGGGAGGCTGAGGCAGAAGGATTGCTGTGAGTTCGAGACCAGCCTGAGCTACAAAGTGAGCTTAAGGCCAGCCTGAACTGCATAGTGAGACCCTGTCTCAAAAAGACAAAAAAAAAAAATAAATAAATAAATAAAAATAAAAAATAAACTGAAGTTTAACAGATAACTTGCCTATGATTACTGTGTAGTGGAAGAATCAAGATTTAAATCCCAATCTATCAGACATTACTAGCATCAAAAACAATGATGTTTGAGCAGTTACTATGAGCCAGGCACTGTTTTAAGTACCTGTACTAAAGTATTTTTATTTTTTTGGTACCAAGAACTGAACTCAGGACCTTGCATTTGCTAGGCAAGTACTTGTGCCACTGAGATATATCCCAGGCTCAAAGTATTTTTATGAAGTGCCACTATTACTGGTATTTTAAAGATCAGCAAAAGGATACTGAAATAATTTCCTAAAAGTCATCCAGTAGGGGCTGGGGAGATGGCTCATTGGAATAAGTGCTTCCCTGGCAAGCACAAGGGCCTGAGTTCAATCCCCAGTTCTGCAAAAACAACAACAAAAGAACCCCTAAAATAAAAGTCATCCAGTAAAGTGGCAATGATAAGATTCAACTCTCTTAAGCTTATAAATACCCCTTAACTGTTAATTTTTTATAAATACCCTTTAATTCCTTTTTTGTAGATGTGATTTTTTATTTTATTTATTTTTGTTTTTTTTATGTTAATTGTATTGAGAAAGTAGCAATGAGACAGTTTCAAAACAGGTTAGTAGGACAGTTATAATAACACATTGCATACTGTCTTTACACAGTTATTCATAGTACAAGATGCAGACGTTATCTTGTCTAAACACTATCAGTTCAAAACTTTCTTCTCACTGAACTAAGAGAAAGTAGCTGTATGCCTATGCTATTTTGTATATGCAGATATACATAGTTTTTTTTTCACTACATAATGGTCATTTATATCCCCCTTTTTTGTTTACTTTTGTCAGAGATGGGTATTCCATTGCCATTCATATATTGTAGGTGCATAAATTCAGCAAAGTAATCCAATATAATCCAGTAGTCTGTAATAGTAGTGAATACCCCTTAATTCTTATAAACAATCAAACTGGGTTACACTGCAGTGTTACCTTTAAAATATTTTTCTCTTTGATCATATAGCTGTTGCCAAAAAGAATTTCACAGGACATGAATTTTACTAGTATTAGTCTATAAGTACATTACAGTACACACCCAAACTTACCAGGTTTAGGTACTTCTAGACCTCTTTCTTTATAGAAATCATGCATTTGTTTTTTTTCTCCTAAAAATGATAAAACAGACTAAATTACACTTAAAATGTAACTATCAGTAACAGAGATGCTCGGATTTACAACTATATAATAAAAGAAACTTACTTTCCTCTAAATTGATCACTAATTTGTACACTATGTCTTGTAACTGTCGATCCAACCTAATAAAAGAAAAGGATGGAGAATACCTCAGAATGAGTTAACATATTTTCTTTTGGGAGAGGCTATCTCCTTTCTCAGAGTTGTTACTTTTAGGTAGCATTCACAGCTCCTGAGATATAACTCAGCAGTTATATCTGAGATACACAACCACAAGTACCCAAAGATTCTTGAAGAACAGTTCACTAAATTGTTCCTTATGTACTCATTCCCTTAACAGGGATGGAACCTTGAGCCTTACACATATTAAGCAAGTATTCCATCACTAAGCTACACCCCCAGTCCCCATTTTTAACTTGTGTATCACCTACAAGGCATTTTTTTTCTCTTTTCAGTACTAAGGAATCAAACTCAGGACCTTGCGCATGCATGCATCAGGCACTTATGCCACTGAGCTGTCTCCCTGGTCCAAGGCACTCTTTTTTTTTTTTTTTTTTTTTTTTTGGTGGAACGGGGGATTGAACTCAGGCCCTTGTGCATGCCAGAGAAATGCTTATTCTACTGAGCCATCTCTCCAGCCTCAAGGCACTCTTTTATAAAGGGGATAAAAACTTAATAATATTTTCTGAGTGAATAAAAGTAATTTACTTTTACTACTTTTCTTAGGAAGAAGTATGAACTGAAAACTTGATTAACAATACACTATTGATGTATGACAGGCTTTACTAAAGAAGCCAGTTGTTCAGATGTAATTTCTAAAACAGCTTCTGAATACTATATAATATAAATAATAAGCCTAAACAAGTGAAATGAACCTGTGTGATACGATTAAAATTCCCCCCAAAAGAGGTTTTTCTTTCTTTTTAAATTTCCACCAGGTATCACAGGGCCTGGTACATAACAAGTGCTCTACATGCATTTCTTAAAAGAACATGTAGTTTTCTTCTAACTTTGAAGGAGATCAAGAATTTATTCCTAACATCAAGTTTTCAAAAAAAAAAAAAAAAAGAAAACTCTACTTACAACAATTGTTACCTGTGTATTCCTCTTACCTTATGTTATATAGTGGTTGTGTTTGATGTACTACTATGTTGCATTTTGGGCATCTGTTGCTGTAGTAAAAATGTCTTACAATGCAACTTTTACAAACTGTTGGAAAAAAATGTTAAATTAGGGTGCCTTAAAGACATTTCAAAATTTAGAAATTTCATTCAGAAGTATAAACCATATACTTACAGGTATGAAGGCATTCAGTAATGGTTGTTGCATCTATTAGGTAACCTTTACAAATCGAACATAAGATGTATGGGGTCAGCTCAGCGAGATTAATCAGGCGCTGCAAATACAATAGAAATAGTTTTAAAATACAGATTTTTGCCTCCTTGGATTCTAAAATCAGCTGGATGCAGTCATTGACCCTTGAATGCAGTTCCTGCTACTGTAGAAACTGAGGCTTAAGAATCCCTTTGGCTGAGGAACTGGAGATCAGCTTAGGCAATTCAGTACGACTCTTTCCGGGAAAAAAACAAACAAAAACAAAGCCAATAAACAAAAAGAACTTGGTCAGGGGTATAGCTGAAAGGCATATGCGCCTGCTTGGCAAATGCAATGTCCTGTAGTTTGGTCCGCGCTACCAAAAAAAAACCTAAACCGAAATTTCAAGTCTCTACTATAAACAACGTGTATATATCTTGGTTACAACACAGAAACACATCTCCAATCTTTCAAAACGCATATGAAAGTTACAATGATGAAAAAAAAAAAAAAAGCCCTGTTTCAAAGGAGCCCAGCCTCTCGGATATACCCTCTCCTGACAACCAGGGGCACTTTCACGCAAGCCTCACACATGGGCAAACTTTCCATCACCTAACGATGAAAAGTGCCACGCTGGAGCAGCCCAAACCCACTCCCTTGGAGAACGAAGCGGCGCGGGGCGCCCGCAGCCCCGCCGTCCCGGGCACGAGTCCCGCGACTCAGCTCGCTGCGCTCCCGGTAACTCCGGCAGAATGCCTGGGGGGCCCCGGGCCGGCGGGCGGCAGGGCCGAGGAGGCCGCCGCGCGGGCCGGGTCAGCAGGGGCCGCACCTCCTCCTCGTCCTCCGACTCCGGCCGGCCCCCGTCGAGCCTCAGCGAGAAGTGGCTCATCTCTTCCTCCTCCTCCTCCTCCTCGTCCTCCTCGAGCTCCTCATCCTCCTCCAGATCCTCGTCGTCGTCCTCGAAGCGACCCTTCAGGCGGCTCAGGCTGCGCTCGGGCAGCAGCTCGGGAGGCCGGGCGCCTGAGCAGCCCGGGGTTCCCGCCTCGTGCGGAGGGGCCGGACCGTCCTCGGCCGCGTCGGTCGCCCGGACAAGGGCAGGCGGGGAGACCTGCGGCGGGGGCGACGGGGCGATGGCCCCCTCGGTCTCCGCGGCATCCGCGTGGCCGACTGGCCCCACGGCGACCCCCTCCATGGCGGGGCGACACCTGGCGAGCTGAGGCGACTGGAGAGCGCGGGAGTTCCGCCAGCTCCGGTCTTGGCCAGCGCGCAGGCGCGGGAGCCCCGCAGGGGCCGCTGGGAAATGTGGTTCACCTAGACCTAGGTGCTGTTCAGGTGTGAGGGGCGGGGCTTGCGGGCCACACCTTAAAAGAACAAGAGCCGCTTTTCGCTTTGACAGATTTTAGGCTCTTAACTGACTTGCAAAATTGACTAATTCACCACTGTTTCTGGCAACGATATTATTTTTGTAACAGTTTGTATCCAGATAGCTTAGCTGTAATGCGTATGACACTGCGATTAACGACTGTTTCATCTTTGGTACCCATGTTTCTGTGAAAATGTTTACATTCAGAAGTATTAAGTTCTTGGGGCAAGCTGCTCGGGTCCCCCTTCTGTCCCTCTCCGACAGAAGCTTTTCTATCCAATAAAGTTTCCGACTTAAAAAAAGAACAATAAAACAGAAGTATTAAGTTCTTATTTTGAAAGACATAAGTTTACTTGTTTTTTGAAGAATTATGTACTGTATTGTTACAGTCTGAAACTTCTACTCGAAGACCATCTGTAGTATTCCATCACATAATGAAAAGTTAAACATATATATATATATATATATATATATATATTCCAAAATGTGTTTGTCGGGATGGCCTCCCACTCATCTTGATTGAGGGTACTGTTAGTTCTGCTTCCTCCTGAAGGAACATCCTTCTGTGAGCCTGGCTTTCCCTCCTGTGGGCTCACACAGGACAGTGGAGCAGCCAGCTACCATCTGTGCATGGCTAAAGACTGTGGTGATTTTATAGCATCCTGGGCACTTCACGTCCATGAAGTAGGAATTAGGGCTCTGCACCAGGCGCTTCTTCTTGTGCTTCCTTTTCTCCTCCTCCCGAGGGATGAAGGAGATCTTTTGCGAGAGGTATGTTCTCTTGGGGTGATCGTCACCGCCGGAAAGGAGTTAATTATATTTATAGCAACACAGATTTACTGAGAGTCCTCCATTGTCAGAAACTGAGATCTATCTGCCAACATCTCGTCTCACTCCATCCCCCAACTTTATTTATTTCTTATTGATCTATTTTAGGTTTTTTGAGACGAGGTTTCACTTTCGTTCAGGATGGCCTTGAACTCTTAGTCATCCTCTTGCTTCAGCCTCCCGCATGCAGGGACTCCAGTCATTCATCACCACACCCAGCTCCCCAGGCTTAATTGGAGAGGGCTTTGGAGTTGGTTTACATTGTCCCTGCTATCTAAAATAATGTCTAATACTATCAGAGTGTCTGCAAGCCCAATTTTCAGAAGCCAAACACTATAACGCTGCTGGAGGTAAAGACACCTTTCTGAGAATGTTACTGAATGCAGTTAAAATTAATTTGGGACCAAGAGTGGTGGCTCACACCCATGCTCCCTGCGTTCGGGGGCAAGGGGGTCGCTGTGAGCTTGAGACCACCCTGGACTAGAAGTGAGCTCAAGGCCGGCCTGAGCTGCGCAGCCAGACCCTGTCTCAAAAACAAAAAGTATTTGGGAATGGTCCCCTTTCTTATGAAATTGGTGAGGAAATCAAATTGCTGTGCTCACTTGGGGAAAATTGGACTGGGTTTCATAATCAGTCTGCTTCTGGATCAGGCCCCAGGTTTTACTCTGCTACAGAGTTTGGCCAAGACTGAGAAAAAAATGTCTCCTGCAAGAAGCAGTGGACTTCAAAGGATTAGGAAGGGGAACTAGTCTACATGATTCAAGGAGGATGGTACAAGAGACAATGAAAGAGATAGACCTATGCACACGAGTTAAAAAGACCTAAGCATTTAAGAGTCCCACAGTAATTACAGTAAAGTTATGTCTTCTAAGTTCTTGATGTTGTAAGATCTACTCTTACTCAGAACCAATCTATGCTGAGAATGATGGCACATGCCTGAAATGTAAAGACTTGGGAGGCTGAGACAGGAGGAGGCCAGCCTGGGCTACATAGTGAATTCCAGACCAGCCTGACTTATACAGTGAGACCCTTTCTGAAAAAAAAAAAAAAAAAAAAAAAAAAAAAAAAAAAAAAAAAAAAGATAGAAAGAAAGAAATGAAAAGATAAGACTAATGCCAGCACTCAGGAGGCTAAGACAGGAGGATTGTTGCAAGTTTGAGACCAGCTTGGGCTACAAAGTGAGCTCAAGGCCTGCCTGAACCTCACAGCAAGAACCTGTCTCAAAAAGACAGAAAAAAAAAAAAAAAGGATGCTCTCTATCTTACAATACTGTAGTCATTAAAAATGAAATTATGTGGGGCCAAGGAGATGGCTCAGTAGAATAAATGTTTCGCTGGCAAGCATAAGGGCCTCAGTTCAATCCCCAGTTCTGCCAAAACAAAACAAAAAAAGAAAAATGATAGTTGTAATGAATGTAATAGAAATAAACATACATACAGATTGTATTGTTCCAAATATATTAAAAGAAAATATAAGGGCCGGCGGTATAGCTCACCGGACTAAGCGCTTGCTTAGGTAAGCGCAGGGACCAGTGTTCGATCTTTGGTTCTCCCAGCCGCGACGGCCCCGCCTTCGGGTGCGCTGAGCCGGCAATGCAATCCGGGCGCGGTGGCGCGCGCCTGTCATCCCAGCGCATGGGAGGCAAAAAGCAGGAAGATCACTATGAATGTGGGCTGCATGCATAGTGAGACCCTGCACCAAAAAAATAGGAAAAGACAAAAAAAAAAAAAAAAAAAAAAAAAAAAAAAAAAAAAAAAAAAAACCCAAAAAAGAAGAAAATATAAGGAAATCATAGCAGCCAGGCATGGTGACACATGCTTGTAATTCTAGCACTTGGGAGGTTTAGGCAGGAGAATCACTGCCAAGTTCAAGGCCAGCCTGGGCTACAAAATGAGCTCAAGGCCAGCCTCAACTGCATAGCGAGATCTTGTCTCTAAATAAATAAATTTGGGACTGGGGAAAGTGCACATGGCTCTGAGTACAGTGCCTAGTACCAAAGATGTACACATTCTTTCATTAGTATCCACTAGTGTTTATTTTGTTCATATTATACTTACTATGTTAAATTTGCAATTTACCAATGTATAGCACTGCCTCTTTTGTGGTACCAGGGATTGAACTCAGGACAAGATCCAGTCTCAAAATAAAAAGCCAAAAGGTGTGGAAGATGTAGCTTGGTGTAAAGGTCCTGAGTTCAATCCTTGGTACCACAAAAGGGGCCATGTTATACAATAGTAAACTGCAAATCTAATATAGTTGCCAAGTTGCCCCCAGGCTGGTCTTGAAATTTCCATCCTCCCCAGCTGTTGGGTAGGTGAAGATATAAAACTCTAAAACTGAGAGGTGAAGATATGAACACTTAAAAAACCAAACAAACAAACAAAAAAAGCAAAGATGCTTTCAAATTCTAATGATTAGAGAAATGTAAATTAAAATGAAACCTGAGAGTATGGAGTTATGGTCAACACAGACACAAGACAGATCTACAACACTACTGCAAAATCTTTGAAAGCTTAGAGAAATTGAGGAAGAAAGTGGGTAGAGCATGTGGCTTAACTGGATCTATTTTATGATAAAATTTCAAAACTCACCAATCTCCACAAAACTTAAACTAGACCAAGAGACAAATGATGTAATGTTTAATACTTAGATCTTTGATCCATTTTAATTTTTGTTTAGTGCATGGTGAATGAGATGGGCCCAGCCTTAATCTCTGGCATGTGGAGCGCCAGTTTTCCAGCACCATTTGCTGAAGAGGCTATTTTTCTCCCAGTGAATGTGCCTGGCACCTTTATCAGGTAAGGCGGCTGGTCATGTTCGGAATTCCTTCCGCATCTTCTAACCTGCCCCACTGACCGTTGAGTCCTCTTTTCTGCCTATACCACGCCATTCTTATCACAGTGCCTTTACATCGGGAATTGAGATGACTCCTGCCCTGCCTTGCTTGTCCAGAACTAACCGCCTTTGCTATCTTAGGTCTCTTCTGGTTTCAAATGAATTTTAGGAATTTTTTTTCTAATTCTGGAGGCATGCTGTTGGAATTTTGATTGGAACTGCATTAAATCTGTGTAACAGTTTTGGAAGTATGGCTATATTCACTATATTGGCTCTTTCTACCTAAGAGCAAATAATAGCTTTTCATTTTCTTTATTAGGTTTAAATGTATTTGGTACAGGGTCTTAATATGCAGCTTGCACTCACTAAATCCTCCTGTTTTCAGCCTCCCCAGTGCAGGGATTATAGGTATGAGCCACCATGCCTGACCTCGGCGGCTGGCTCAGGGTGCCCTGGGGTGGGACTAATTCGGAATGTGGTGCCAAGGATCAAACTCTGGTCCCTGCACTTGCCTAAGCAGGTGCTTGGTCTGCTGAGCTATCTGTTGCTGACCCATCTTCTTTCATTTTCTGATACCCTCTTTAATCTCCTTTAGAAGCCTGGCGTGGTGGCGCATGCCTGTAATCCCAGCACTTGGGAGGCTGAGGCAGGAGGATTGTTGTGAGTTCGAGACCAGCCTAGGCTATAAAGTGAGTTTAAGGCCAGCCTGAACTGCATAGTGAGACCCTGTCTCAAAAAGACAAAAAAAAAAAAAAAAAAAAAAAAAAATCTCCTTTAGAATACTGTAGTTTGCAATGCAGTTCTTTTTCCTTAGATTCCTCAGATTTCATTTTTTGGATGCTGCTGTGAAAGATGTTGTTTTCCTAATTTCTCTCTCAATGAGTTTGTTATTCCTCTACAAGAGTGCAATTGATTTTTGAGTTTTGACTTCTTATCCAGCAATGCTACTGAATATATTTATTAAATATAGCAGTTCTTTAGTGGAGTAATGTCTAGGATAGATTGAACACAACACATTTTCCTAAAGGGTATAGGAACACATATACATTTACTCATGTGCATGCATGCCCATCTGTGTGAATGTGTGCTGCCAAGTGCAGTAATGGGACGAAAGATGACAATAGCAGAGGCATGGTCATAGGAGCTGATTTCTCTTGGGGGAGGGGCCAGGCCTGGTGGCATGTGCCTATAATCCCAGCCCTGGGGAGGCAAAGAGAGGAAGATTATTGTGAGTTCAAGACCAGCCTTGGCTACCAAGTGAGCTTAAGGCCAGCCTGAACTACTTAACAAGACCCTGTCTCAAAAAGACAAAAGAGGGCTAGCCAAATAGCTTAGCAGGTGCAGGGGCCTGGGGTTCAATCCCCAGGCTTGCCATGCCAGCTCCCCCAGGGTGTGCCAAGATGGTAATTGAGACATGCCTGTAATCCCAGCCTCTTGGGAGGCTGTAAACAGGAGGATCACTACAAGTCCAACCTAGTAGTGAGAGTAGTGAGACCCTGAACACCCTGTAGACCCTTAACTAAAACACACACACACACAAACACACACACACAGAACATTCTGGGGCTGGGGAGATAGTTCAGTAGAAAAGCACTTGCCTGGCAAGCACAGGATCCTGTGGCCAAGGGTGTTTTTATACTTGAGATTTAAACCCCCCATCCCCTAAAACTCACATGTTCATAAGTGGAGCCTGTTCAGATGGGTGGCTTACAAGGGCATGACCTGCAAGGGTAGATTCTTACTCCAGGGTCCTCCCTGCTTGCTCTGCTTCCTGCCCTTGATGATATGAGCTGCATTCCTCCAAAAGGCCCTTCCATCACACTGCTTCTATCTTGTGGCAGCCAACCATGGACTTAGTTCTCTGAAACCATGAGCCAAAGCAAGTATTTAAATTGTGGGTGTCAGGTATCCTGCTGTAGTCAGGGTTTGCAAGGAAAACAATGCAAGATACATAATTTATAGGATTATTTTACAATAGTCATCCAAAGAGTCGTATACAGACAGAGTACAGGAAATTTGTCCATACGCTAAAGGCCAAAATAATTCAGCCAAGGTCCTGGATCCCACAGCAACATCCTACATGAGTCCAGCTAAAGACCTACAGCCCACAACAGTAACCCCCCAGCCTGTTGGAGGCCTAGAGTCCAAAACAATGTCTCATGCATCTGTGCTGCGAAGGGCCCAATGTCAGTGATGGAACATACAAAGTCTGTGCCAGCGGGATGAAGGATCTGTGCTAGTAGGCTGAGGGATCTGCACTGGAGTCAGGAAGTGATACTTCCGGTAAGGAAGAGCTCTCCCAAAAGTACTGCAGCCATCCTCAGCAACAGTGAGGTCTCGAGCTCCTCCGATGATGATAACAGCCAAGTCCCTATCAGGAAAGTGAGCATAACAAGCTTCTCCAGGATGCAGAGCCAGGAAGCAATGCTCAAAGTAAGGATCAGTGCTCTCCCAAAGTGAACTGTAACCATTCTCAGAAATGACAAGGTTCTGAGCTCCTCCCATAATGAGATCAGCCGAGTTCATATCTGGAAAGCCAGAATTCCTCCGAGAACCAACAGCTCTTTAACAACATTTCTTCTTCTCTAGTTCTGCCTCTTATGCTGCTGGCAAATATCTTCAGGTGGGTCTTCCTTACATAGCACCATGCTGGGTGTTACAAGTTGACCACCAGTTGTCAATACACCATGCTGTCCTAATGATGGAAAAAAGATTAATGAAGAAAATTGTAGCCAGGTGTATAATTACAGCACATGCCTGTAATTATAACACTCAGAAGGCTGAAGCAAAAAAATAAAAAAAAAAAAAAGAAGGCTGAAGCAGTATTACCATTAGTTTGAGGTCAGCCTATGCTACCTAGTGAATTCAAGTCAGTCTGAACTACATAATGAAACCCTGTCTCAAAAAACAAAACAAAAAGCCGGGCGTGGTGGCGCATGCTTGTAATCCCAGCACTCGGGAGGCTGAGGCAGGAGGATTGTTGTGAGTTCGAGACCAGCCTGAGCTACAAAGTGAGCTTAAAGCCAGCCTGAACTGCATAGCGAGACCCTGTCTCAAAAAAAA
>PVKA01023149.1:24092-36152 GCA_004027165.1 Ctenomys sociabilis | reverse complement strand
TCTTCAAAATGGAGATTTTAATTTTCTTCCCACCAAGCTACCATAGAAGACTTTTTTTTTTTGGAAATTCAGGCTAATTACTTTTCCTCAGGGCTTAGGTACTATTATTTATTTTTAATATGCTTATTTTACATAGAGTCGTTATCTTATAGAGAAGGGAACAAATGTAATGAGAGTTATAGTTTTTGAGATATGATTCACAAAGTGTATTGGGTTAAATGTTTTCTCCAATTTAGAATAAGTTACATTATAGTGAATAATTCATTTGATAGAATTCAGAAGCTTCTATAAATTGGAAAAGCTCTTAAATAGTGACTGATTTTTAAATTATTCTTCAATTTACCTCTGGAGTAGGCTATTCCCAGGCCAAAATCTCTTCTCTTGAATTTTTCACACTTTTTCCTCTCTATGAAATGTCCCTTGACTTGGTTTTACTGTTAACCTAAAATGGCCTAGATGTCCGAGATCTCATGCCAACAATATTCCCAAAATGATGTAAAAATAATTTTAAGCAAAAACATTCCTTAGTCTAGAAGAGTCTTCCTTTTTTACAGCATCAGCTAATCTGTTCTGTGTGAAAATTCCTGCAGACAAGTTAGTTATTACGTTATGCTCCGTAGATACCTCAATTTTAGCATTGCCTTCTGAGATTTTTAATCACTTGTTCTCTCCAAACTCTCTTTTTCTCACTATTCTTATCTTTGTTAGTAGATCTGTGTTTACTCATGTCTTCAAGCTTTGTTATGCTTTTCTACATTTCCACAATTGGTGGATTGTTGGGTGATTGTGAGTCTACTTTTAAATACTTCTCAAATATCATCTCTCTTATTACTGTGCCATAGTTTTGTTTCAGGTCATCTGTTTTAACACTCAGTTATAGCTGACCATCCTATTTATCTCAATTTATTTCATTATATTTATTTTTGAGGGTACCATGAATTGAATTTAGGACCTCCTACTGACCAGGCAAGCACTATGGCACTGAGATAAACTTCTGGCGTCTAGTTTCAAATTTCTGGATATATTATTCTTTCCTCTATGAGGTTAAGGCATTACCACCTCTGTGTATTATGACATTATTTTGGTGAGTTAAAAGGTTTGGAATATAAGATCATTAATTAGGGACAACAAATAAAATTATAATATCATATTACTACAAAATTATTATAATAGGAAAAGGAAAAACCTATAGCCTCAAGTGCTGAAAAGGATGTAGAAGAATGGATTTCCACTACAGTAACAATATAAATGCAAATCAACAGAACCACTCTGAAACATGTGGACGACTTGCATAAAGTTAACCACTTGGGTAGCATATGATGTAGCCGTCACATTCCCGCTCTGAGAAATGGAAACATATGTTCATACAAAAATCTGTATACAAGCCGGGCATGGTGGGGCAGGCCTGTAATCACAGCACTCGGGAGGCTGAGGCAGGAGGATTGCTGTGAGTTCTACACCAGCCTGAGCTACAAAATGAGCTTAAGGCCAACCTGAACTGCATAGCGAGACCCTGTCTCAAAAAGACAAAAAAAAAAAAAAAAAAAAAAAGCCTGTATACAAGAAATTCACTGCATCCTTACTTGTAACAGCCCTAATTTGGAAATTTGGAGTGATTTCATTATCTTTTAATGAAGAAAAGAGAAAACAAATGTTGGCACACAGCGAGAACAGAACACTACTCAGTGATTGGAAGGAACACACTATTGAAATGCACGACTTGATTAGATCACAGTGCATTATGCGAAGTAAAAAAGTCCATTTTAAAACATTATTTACTATATGATTGTATCCACATAAAATCTCAGGGTAACAAAATTGTAGTGATGGATATAGCTCAGCAATCACTGGGAACTGGAGTGTGATGAGTTTGCTGCTAGTAAGGGGCATCATGAAGGAGTTTAATTACAATCATAGAGCACATCTGCATTTTGAATGTGGTGACCACATAAGAAATCTATGTACATGATAGGTTTTATGTGTATGTATAGAGCAAGGGGAAAAGGTGACTGCAAAACATAATGAAATACGAAGAAGGCTCTATTTAATTACATCATACTGTGTCCATCCTCTGTTTTGGCAACATTTTGGTTTTTGCACAAGTTCATATGAATCCTGGAACTTGCTCATATAAGCGATTTCAATATGAAATGTTGCAAGAAAAGAAGAACTTCCTACTCATTGATTCCTCAAGACTAACAGTTGAGAGTGCCCACACTTTTTCCAAGGAATACAGTGTAAATCCAGATGATTTATTTTTAAATCATCTTACCATCACTATTTTTACAAGTAATTTTTTTAGCCATTCTGAATCTCTCACAGGTGCCTGTGACAGTCCCATCCATGCCAAGTTTCTTCCTGGGTTTCAACACACTGGCATAACTCTTCTTCCTTACAGTCACTTTTAAAAGTGCCACTCTTACCCTTTCCTGGTATAACACTATATCATTCCTGTTTTTCAGAACTCACCACAACTGGGCTGTGTTTTTTACTTTGTGTGTGCCTTGAGTTGCTCCTGTTGACAGTGAACTAAATGGTGGTGTTACTATTCCAAGATCAGTCTCAGAAAGACTAAATATTAGTCCAGTGAATCTCTAAACTCAACCTGTAATTAATTTCAGTACACAAAAAAGTTTTATGTCCTGTGTTTCTTAAAATCAAGCTGCTACTCTTAGACTTTAATAGAAATATTTTTCCCTCACCCACATTGAATGCCTATTTTGCATTGTTATTTCTGACCTCTACAATCTCACCATATTAAAGCAGAGATGTAGTGCCTTTCAGATATATTTTTAAAAGTAACCTTCATGTATCTAATAAACACTAACACCATCTGTGCTTTTCTATAGCCAAGGGAAATTCTATCTGGAGTTACAGGATATTTTTGAATAGAGTTAGTAATATCTACAGTTCCCTTGGAATCCATAACATTTCATTTGCCTGATATTGTGTTTGTGGCACCTAATACTTGTTGTTATGTGCTATTATGGGCACAATTTTAAAAACATTTGTTTTATATAAAAGCTTTTAGGTCACAATCTCAGGAAGTCATTTTAGATCATATTGGTTTTACACGGTAGAATTATTTTCTAAAAATGACAATAGTGGCAATATGAGTGTGGTATTTGGTCATAGGAAACAAAAGCGGAAAAATAGATTTTGTATTCAACAAATTATACATTACATTGAATACTGTAATTAGCAATATGTTGACATGCTTAGTGATTCTGAACTTTTATTCAATGTAATTTCCAAGCATTTTCTCATATCTTTTTATCATCAATAAGACAAGCACTTGGGGTTAGGGAGATGGCTCAGTGATGCAAATAAGCACTTCTCTGGCAAGCACAAGGGCCTGAGTTCAATTCCTGGTTCTGCCAAAGAAAAGAAAAAAGACAAGCACTATCATTCCTGTGGCAATAACTTTTTACTTTACTGTAGTCAGTACAGAGTAAATGCAGTAAGTGTTAATTGAATGAAGTAATATGAGTCATATACTTCCAAGATATTCCAGTCAAATTCCACATCTTGTACTGTACTGCAGAGCTCCTCATATAAGGCTTTGGCTACCTTCTATCCTTATGCTGTATCTGTCCTTTGCTTATTATACTCCATTTCTTCTTTCTTCCACAAGCAGACTATAGTCCCTTGGAAGTTTTCACTAATGATTTTTTCAGACCAAGATATCTAGCTACATGATACATCATATTGGTTTTATAAGGTAGAATTATTTCCTAAAAATGACAATAGTGGCAATATGATAGAGTGTGGTAATTGGTCATAGGAAATAAAAGCGGGAAAATGCATTTTGTATTCAACTAATTATACATTACATTGAATACTATAATTAGCAATATGTATCTGAAAGATGCATCATGTATCTTTCAGAGCTTCGTTGGAGTACAGCTTCCTTACAGAGACCCTTCCTGGCTCTCCACCTTCATGCAGCCCTGCCATGCCTATGTGACCACAGAAGTGTGGAGCAGCACCCTGGGGCAGAGGCCTACATCTGGGCCCAACTAGAGACTTAGCAGTATCACAGCCAAGTGAATTCATCAGCTGATTCAGCCAATCTTGGAGAATTTAAGCCCTGGAAAATGGCAAATATTGTATCCTAGGATTTATTTGTTCATTTTAGAGATAGATTATTAAATATTGCCCAGCAATGTTTGGCATCTGTCATCTCCTTATATGTAACTACTTATTTTCTTTGCATTACTTAAACCTTTTCTCTTTTACAAATCAGTATTCCTATACATCTATGTACTTCTGGCAGAACATAAGCATTGTAAGAAATAATACAGGCATTGTAAATAGTAATGTGCTTAAAATGTACTTTAACATCACACATGTCAATATTTGAATGAACCTCTAGGTTGAACTACCTATTGCTAATAAAGGTGATTTTACTAATATTTAAAATAATTAACTGATATTTTCCAGTAAAACATCTATTATTCTATGAATAAAGTCATCAAATAAAGTCTAGTATACAGTAATGCTGCTATTATTATCTTCCAATTATAGTTCAATTATATTTATTTTAAGATAAATATTTAGATCTGCCTTATCTAGCATATAAGTTTCATTCAATGGAGAGAATTTTTAATCCTCAAGTCATCCAGGAAATCTCTCCAATTCGTCATGTCAAGGATAATAATTAAATGTTTAATACCTTTTTAAGCTATTAAGCTAGCAATAAAAATGCAATATTTTATCTCATTTTACTTGATTAAAGAACAATCTCAGATGTTATTTAACATGAACTACTGCACTAGCCTGCACTTCATTAAAATCTGAGTATTACAAAGAGAATTTTAAACATATTATGTAAAAAAACATGTTTACCTGACATCATTCAATAAAGGAATATAATCTTAAGTTCTTTTAAAGTATAGTGGTTACTATTGGGTGCTGAGTACAGGTAACACAATTTTTGACTTTTTTTTTCCTTACAGAGATGTGTACTGGTAGTTGTTAAATAACCCATTGCTGCTGAACTTTAAACATACATTTTCTTCTTTTTCTGACTCTGTTTTTCTTCTTGCTCTTATGCATTTGCTTGTTTGCAAGGAAAAGACTATCACTTATTATGAAAATCAATAGCGTATGCAGAGAATTAATTTGGAGCACAATTATTATAAATTAGGTCTGAATTTTATGCTGAATTAAAGAAGAAAGTGTGGAAAGTTATCATTTTTTTGTGGCTGCTTAACGAGCTTGCTGGGCAGTATAGCTTGGGCCCACACATCCTTTAAGAATATTACTGACATTTCCTTGTGTCTTTTGTTTTCATTTCAAAAAAATCGATCATTTTTGGATTTATTTCATTTCATTATATTATTTTGTCTTTCTGAGACAAGGTTTTACTGTGCAGTTCAGGCTGGCCTTGAACTCATGTTGCAGGCCAGACTGGCTTCCATTTATCAGTGATGTTCTGCCTCAGCCTCCTGAGTGCTGGGCGTGTAGGGATGCAGCTCTATGCCTAGCAATTTTAGGATTTAGATAGGAAAAAATTTTCAAAATATAATTTCCTAGATCTGGAGACTCATCTGTTTTGTTAACTACATTCAAAGTGTGTGAGGTTGTTAAAGTGAGGCACACAGCAGTGCTCTTTGGTAGTTGGTGTGCGAAGAACATTTAGATCCAGAAACCAGTTAATCTCAGATAAATTTTATTGTTAAGCACTGATGAAAGTTGTTCACCATTTACATTTATGTTCTTAATTACTAAAATGTAAGTCTAACCTCATACATTCTAACTTCACACATATTTCAATATAAAAATCAATTTACTTTAGAGCAAATTAATCTACACAAGCCTAAAAATTTCTAGTGGATGTTGGAATAAATCTTTTATTACAAGCAAAAAAATAGTGTGCTTGGAAAGGTTAAAGTTTGCCTGAATAATAATGAAGATAGAGAGGAAAAGATAAATAATATATGGATAGAAAACAATAATCAGTAACAATAAACAATAATCTAGATAGCATTCCAGGGTCAGAATAATCTACATAGTAAGACTGTCTCTCTTCAACTCTCTGTCTCTCTGTCACTGTCTATGGCTCTCTCTGTCTCTCTATCTCTTTGTCTCTCTATGTCTCTCTGTTTCTCTGTGTCTTTCTGTCTCTGTCTGTCTGTCTGTCTGTCTGTCTCTCTATCTATCTATCTATCTATCTATCTATCTATCTATCTATCTATCTATATGTTTTCTTAAGAAATGAA
The DNA here is from genome assembly GCA_004027165.1 of Ctenomys sociabilis. Lineage (NCBI taxonomy): Eukaryota > Metazoa > Chordata > Mammalia > Rodentia > Ctenomyidae > Ctenomys > Ctenomys sociabilis. The sequence goes on along the minus strand of PVKA01023149.1, from coordinate 29,928 downwards.
AATAAGGATTGTGCAATAACCCTTCACAATGACAGATTAGATGTATCATTCTGACTGTTATACTGTTCTTTTTCAGGGAATGAATATTTTGCCTGGAGGTTTCCAAACTCTTTTGATTAATCCATCAGTAAAGACATTTGAGTAAATAAATGACAATGATATGTATATATAAAATTTTATTTTTAAAGAATACAAAATAATGATTATAGTGACTAAAACAATAGTATTAGAAATGATACAAAGTTTCACTAAACAAAGTAATAAGAATTCAACAGTGGTTACCGTATTGCCTGATGCATTCTTCAAATTAGTTAGTTGATCAGATACCAGATGTAAATGTGTAAGATTCATTAAAAGAAAAAAATAAACAAAATTCTCCAAAACTATAACAAAGAAGTTATAAGAAATTCAAAACAGGAGAAAAATCAGAGTAAAAAAAATTAAGTATTAACTGCTCCTTTCAAAAGACCAGCAGAAATTGAAAATACAATCATCCAAGTTATCCTGCCTATATATCTAAGTATATCTTTTTCCCTCCTTTCTTATTTCCTTTTCCCTATCCCAGTTTTTCCCTCCCATTGAACAATTTTTTTCTCTCTTTCACAGTATCTGTTGTATCTTTTAGACTTTAATTACTCTTTCAGGTTTTCACACTAGTGAGATAATACGATGTCTGCACATGTGGACCGGATTTACTTCACTTAGCAATTTAGTCTCTAGTTGCATTCATTTATCTATAGCAGCCACAGATTTATATTTTTCATAGCTGAATAACTCTCCACCATGTAAAAACACCATATCCTTTTCATTCATTCCTCAGTTGATGGGCATTTGGGTTGTGTCCAAGATTCAGGTATGACAAATTGCATTGCTATAAACTGGGGTGAATACATCGCTGTGCACATACATCACCGTGGTATGATGATTATGCCATTTATCCCATATAATTTACAATTTAGTGGACAAAAAATTGATGAGATTAAAGAAATTAAAACAGTGTTTTCAAAGAAGTGAGGTCCACCATAATGGTTGAGCTCTGTTTTTGTCCCTATTTGGAGACCATGGAACATGATCAATCATCATACGTAGGAGTCGATTGATTGCCACAAGGCTCAGACCACTAAATGAGAGTCTGAGGGAAGGGGATCACAAATTCAAACCAAGTGTGGATAATGTAGCGACTTAGCATGTGCCTCACTCAAAATGAAACTAAAATAATGGATGGGGTTGTAGCTCAGTGTGACAACCCTCAGTTCATGGGTTCAGAACAACACATCCCTATAAAAAGAATCAACTTATTCATTACGATATTTCTAGGAACACACACGAGTCTTTCCTCTCCCTAGGCCAGAGCTCACATGCCACCTAACAATGTTTAGTTCTGAAAAACCACTAATCATCTTGCTATAATGAAATATTATCCAATTTTATTTCCTACATTCAGTGGATTACATATCCACTAGAACAAGTCATAGCAGGATGACAGGTTTTATTTATTGACTCAATTTTCTCCTGAACAACTAGCACTCTATGCCATTCTAAGTTATTATAATAAGGTTGCCAATCATTAGCCTTTGTTCTTATAGTTTTGCATAATTTTTCACAAAAAAATCTACATTTCATAAATGACAGCCGTTATTATTATGGTCATAAGTACTTATTAGGATTTAAAAACCAATAGTTAAGCTTTTTCTGCAAAAGGTCACATAGCATGTGTTTCAGGCTTTGTATGTATCACACTCTCTATTACAATTAATTAACTCTGCCATCATGGCATATAAATATACTGAAACAATGCGTATAGGAATGAATGTAGTTGTGTTCTAACAAAAATTCATTTGTGAAAACAGCAAGTGCCTATATGGACCTTGGGAGACATGATTTTTCAATTCTTCAAAGACATGGCATAGAATTTACTGATGTCAATACAACTTATAATTGGTGTATTACTAGAGCAATATGCCTACATACACACTTGAAAATGTAAATAACTTTCTTGTGTAAACCCAGTGCTTGTTTACTAGTATTGGCTATCCGTTCTACCTTCACAAGCTAAACAACAGAACAATGAAGAGGTGAACATATTGATTCTTCCCAATGTCTTTCATGGTTTTGATATGTATCAAATACTTGTTCCCTCAAAATTTTTGAGCTAATGTCTACTTCCTGATGCAATGTTTTGTAGATGTAATGAGGTCATGAAACTCATTTCTCATGGCTGGGATCAGCATCACTAGAGGAAAAGCTCAGAGAGAACGTCTTCACTACATGAAGAACCCAGAAAGAAGATCTCACCAAAACTCACCAATCCTGGAATCTGAATCTGGGACTTTCGGTCTTTAGAACAAAAAATATATGTTTGTGATTTATAAACAAGCCAGCTTGTATTAATTTGCTATAGTATTGCTAGCTAATTATGATAAATGCCCTTGCTCATTTCTGTAGATGCAGCAATGACTTTGTGGTTTATCAAGGTCTGGTAAATGTTGATTTCCCTAGTCAGATCCAGTTGGCCACCTTCTTGTAGCAAAGCTGGTAGACAAATTGCAAGCTCTCATTGTATTCCTTACCTCGTTTATCCAGATTTTATAAGTATAGTTTATTTATCAACTATGATGCAGTCAATGTTCATGTGTTTGAAACTATATATATATATTCAAATTTTTGTGGTCCATTGAAAACTGTAACAGGCCTACTATTCTGATGTTTCATAAATTATCATTCTCAACTTCAAAAGTGGCATATTTTCCATAAATTTCCTTTTATTTAGCTAAAAACTAAAATATTCTAGGAGCAAGCATCTCCATTTTGACAAGGTTTCTATCACTTAATTTTCTTTTGTGGTTGTGTTAAAGATACAAACTTGTACTTTCTCCTTTCTTGATTCTCAACATTAGCCTTCATATAGACAAAATTGAACTTTCATGTAGTCTTATAAAGTGCTGCCAAGTGGTTTATCTATAAATATTTTAACTTATAAAGGCAGTACTTTTATACTTTTTAAATAAACATTTAAAAAAGTAAAAATCTTATATAAATCTGTCCTCATTTGTGACAAGTGCCCAATGCATTTGTTTTATTTTTTATATATTCTTTACTTTACAACATTATTTTCCATCTCTGCTATACATTCTTAGCAAGATAGTTTTCCAATTTAATGAGTAGGAGAAGTTATCTATTTTCAGTTTTCAGTCATAGGTGCTACTATAAGTTCATTTATTGAAACAGTCATTAATATTCCTCAAATTCCTTTTTATGCAAATTTGCCTCCATAAATTGGTGCTTGTGTATGAGATTTTTAAAATTAAGTATAACAGGAAGCTAAAGATAAAAATCATTAATTCTTATCTCAGGAAACAACTATAGAGGTGGTTTGCTTTCTTAATAGATTGTTTCTTCTATGTATGGTAATGAAAAAAGAAACAAAACTGAAAATGTAATTATGCCTTCTTCACAATGTATTTTTTTTCCCTTTTTCTGGTCAAACGAAATTGTATGTCAAGCTAAAGAAATTTCATTGGTGAGTATGCAGGTTAATGTTTGTGGAGAATTAATAATAACAACTTTCTCCTATCTTTCTGCATAAAAAGAGTAGAGCTTATCTTTTTCTTTCTCTGCACTTGGGCTGCCCCTGGGCTGCTTAGGAAAATGTGGTGCAAGTGACAATGTGCCAGTTGTGCCTCGAGAGTACAGAACTCATGCCTGCCTTTGTTCCTACCTGCCAGGAGTGCTTGTTCTTGGGGAACTAATTACCATGGGAGAAGCTGAGTACCCCAAGGTCACTATGTTCTGACATTCCAAGCTTTGATCTGTATGTCATTCAAATTCTAGAAATTTTGAATTGCATGAGTCATTTAACAACTAATTTATTGTGCTCAGTCTTATTGCAAACATGCTTTGAGTGCAGTCGAGCTATAGAGTTAACAACATTATTTGGTTACATAGTAAAATTACTTAGATAATATGACACAAGAACACATTGGGGCAAATTGGGGCACTATGAGAAAAAAATGATATTCTTCAGAGATAAATTATTTAGTATAGTCTTTGAGTGCAATTTTTTGTGTTATTTTATTTTAGTTTATTTGTTTATTTTTGTATGGATTTAGGACAGGGTATATAGGTGTACAACGTCTCACTAGGTAGTGATTTTCCTGTTTTCACCCTCCCAAACGCTGGGATTACAGAAGTGCACCACCACACCCAGTCTCAATCTCCATCTCAGTGTACCCTGCGGAGAAGGGCTATCCAGCACAGCAGGCCCCGGGGATTAAGCCCTTACCCCTCTGTCTGTAGGCACTTTAATCTGCTGAAATATCAGCCTTACTCTTTTTTTGTATTTTTCAAAGAGAATACAAAATAGTAAAAAACACTGAAAATGCTACTGAACTTAACTAAACAGAATGATAAGAATTCAACAATAGTTGTTATATTGCATATTGTTGTCTTCAAAACAGTTGTCTGGATTATAAGATATAAGCATGGAAAATTGGTCAAAAATTATTAAAAAATTATAAAGGAGAACAAAAATTAAACATTAACTGCTCTTTCAAAAGACCAGCAGGAATCAGCAGTACAATTATCCAAGCTGTCCTGCGTATATGCATGTCTATTTCTATTTCCTTTCATTGGTTCATTTTTCTCATTTCCCTCTACCCAGCTGTCCCTTTTCTTTGAACAGTTTCTTTCACATTGTACCTTCAGATTTTATTTATTCTTTCATTTTCTTACACTAGGGGAAGAATAAGATGTTTCCACATGTGGGTCTGATTTATTTCACTTTTGAGTTCGGTCTCTAGTTGAACCCATTTAACTATAGAAGCTTCAAGTTTATCTTCTTTAATAGCTAATACTGAATTGTATAAAAATACTACATCCTTTTTACCCATTTCTCAGTTGATGGCATTTGAGTTGTTTACAAGATTTAGCTATGAAAAACTGTGCTGAATATGTGGTCGCCGTACTTCAGGATTACATTCATTGTTGGGAATAAGTACATGTATATACACATTTCAATTTATTTTTCCCTTTCCATTCACCTTCTTTTTATTTTTTCAGCATCAGATGCAATCATTTATCTTATAACTATATTTGATAATTGACTCTATAAGATCCAATAAGACACAGATTCTTTTAAAAATTTGTTTCATTTTCTTTGAATGAAAGGTTCTTGTGTTTATGTTGACTCAAAACTACTAGGCTCAAGTAATTTTCTTTCCTGCACATCCTAAATAAGTGGAACTCTAGTTCCACTGCTTCTACCTAGGAAAAGAGGATGGGACTATGCATGAGCTCTCTCTAATGGCTCCATTCCCAATTTATCATTTCAAAATAGGGTAGCATTTTGATTAATCAATTTCGCATGGAATAAAGACAACTGAGCAATGGGATACTTCATTAAAATTCAGCTTGCTAATTGAATGTGTGGAATGACAGACATTTGAGGATCATGCTTCATATTTTAATGGCAAGAAAATAAACAAATCATTGTCTTCCAACAAAATCCCTATTAGTCTCTGTTTTGATGTGAAGCAACTTAATGAGCTGACCTCATTAATGTAACTCTCCTAAGAAGAACCTACAATTGTTACCAAGTTTCTGTGAACAGAGTTTCTCTTTTGACAAACTTCCATCGATGAGATCATTTTCATTTTTAATTTAAATTTTGTTTGAAGACAAAAGTATTGAAAATGTGCATCTTAAGGCTTTTGAAAATTATTTTCTTTAGTTTTTACAATTTCAGTTCTAATTTGCTAGATTCATTTATTCATAAGTAATATATATATATATATATATATATATATATATATATATATATATATATATATATATATAT
>PVKA01023149.1:0-23992 GCA_004027165.1 Ctenomys sociabilis | reverse complement strand
TTCACCACAGACCTATTTGTTAAAGGATTGGTTCACATCCTATGATACTATTGTAAACCATTGAAACTTTAAGTGGTAAATCCTAGTGAGGACCACAATACTGAAGTTTCTAGGCACACATTTTAGAAAGGGAATATTGCATCCTGGTCTCTTTCTCCTCTCTTTATACCTTGGCTGCATGGTGGGCAGTTCTGGCCAGTGACAAGCTCTCTGACAGGTTTTGCTGCCTTGACATAGGGCTTCAAACGATAAGCCAATGAATGTGAACTGAAATTCTCAAAACTGTTAAGCAAAATGAATGCAGCCTTATATCTTAAAGTATAATTCATGGATTTACAGTAATACAGGAACTCCAAATAGAATGCCACTTCCTTGGTGAACACTAAAGAGGGAATCTTTAATTTTCATTATATTCAACCTTCATCTTTGCCTTCCACAATATTCCGGAAGATCAAATCCTGTATATGGAAGGGTTTTCAAAATTCACAACTAAATGCATGTCTAATTAAATACTTGCATGCTACTTGTCCCACACAGGAGAAATGAGTGCAGATGACATATTGTGAAACCAGACATAGATGTGCTAGGTAGCACATTAGCGTCAGATGTTACACAAAGATGGATCCTTAGCAAATGAATTTGAGAGTGATAAGAAAATTAAACATTTTTTCTTTCTTGTTGACTTTTCAGTGGTAGCTATTCTGATGTGCATTTTAATTTCATGGGAAGAGTACCTCTTCTCAAAGTTTGTGAACAAACCAGTGAACTTTAGTGAAGACAGAAATGAGCTTCCTAGTTCATTTTATATTCAATGTAAATATATTTAATGTAAAATCAGTAATAAACATATTGAATGAAATGATCTATGGGATTTAGTTTCTGGGCTACTCACTATGAGGTATTATGTTTTTTGTTGAAGTACACAACATTTAGGCCGTGACAATATTCTTGTAATGAAAGGGATTCTGATAAAACAAACACAGAAAAAACAAAATAGATAAAATTTCTGAATGTATAAGCCAATGGAACTGCTGAAAATGTTCATTTCATCTTTACTTTTATTTGGACATATATAGAATAATATCTTGCTTACCTGGGCAAGTAGTGTCTATTTCAGAAAGACAAATGTATCACCAAGCAGTGTCAGTTTTTTTGTTTGTTTGTTTTGTTTTTTATTTTAGCAGAACCAGGGACTGAACTCAGACCATTGCGCTTGCCAAGGAAGTGCTTATTCTACTGAGCCATCTCGCTGACCTGCAGTCTTGGTTTTTATCCAGTGTTTTATTATCTTTTATGGCTTTTGTTTTTCAAGCTATGATATTATTCTAAAAGGACTTTAATAAATTGTTGAATATAGATTTCTAAAAATGTCATTCCAAGCAAATTAGAAATTTCTATTTTGATCATCACTATTGAAAACAGAAATAGAAGATTATGTACAGGTGCTATTTTAAATATAGTATGTTTATCATAATATATAATTTTGTATATGAATTTTCCTAATATTTCATGAGGTGCATAGTTCTAATTTTCTTACTGAGTAAAAACATAATGATCCAAATGCATCAAGGAATCTTTCTAAAGATCCAGAGCTAGAAAATTTCAGTTGAGATGCAGGCTGTTTTAATGTGCTCTTAAATAATAAATAATACATAATATATAGCAGAAATATGAAAAAACAAAGTTCTTCTCATCTCTTGGTTTCATGATTTTATTTTCAGACTTCAAGGGAAAGAAGAAAATATGTTCTGTATTAAAACCCTTCACCTCATCATGAATTGGTATACTACCCAAATTTTATTCCCAAAGTGATGGATGAGTTCAAACAGACAGAGGTGAAGGATTGGAATATTAATATTGAAGTCTCAAACGATTTTCTTCCTCCAATGACAGTATTGAATGTTCTTAAACTAATGTTAGCATCAAGATCTCAAAACATCATTCATTGTAGAGAAAAGAAAATCAATACTAGCACCAAGATCTTCCTTCTTACTTAGAGCTTTAATTCAGTTCTAAGTGAAACTTGTATAAACTCCAATAGACAATAAATTCCCTTAGATCATGATGATTATAAATTTTATGCATTCATCATGTATTGTTTTATTGTTAATTATATTTATGCCTGAATTCATTCAACAAAAATGTATGAAGCACCTATTATACACTAGCACTGTTGTAGGCTCTGGACATCAGCTATCATAGAAGATACAATTTCATGATCCAGTGGTGCTCACATTTTTCTATGAAGATACGCTGTAAATAAATCATTTAACTCCATAGAGTAGAAGAATGTTACATATTTACATACAAGCACAATGAAGAATATCACTTGGAAATTAAATGTGAGGAGAATAAGAGTGAATTTTCAACTGTGTGTTTAAATAAAGAATCTTTAGAAAGTTGAAATTTGAACAAATAAAGAAAAAGCCAGTTGCATGCGTGAAGGAAGAACAGTCAGGTAGAGGGAAGAGCATGAGAGCAAGTAGACTGGAGCTGTATCAATGAAGAAAGAAGAGCTAGAGTGATGGGTTCAGACTGGAAAGTGAATGTAAAGGTGAGTTTACACTAGACTAAGGTTCAGCAACCTTATGAAAGTGGTTCTGTAAAAGGTCAAATTCTTCTTGAATTTTTGATATAATTCAGGTATAAAAAATAAGATAAGTAAACAGCTACACTTAATTTACTGATAAGAGACATCTGCTATAATAATATCTGTAAATATAATATCATGTATGCACTTTGTACGATATCAAAACAGTATGAAAATAGTTTGCAATGTATTAATTTATCGAATCTGTCTTGTTAAGGTGTCTTAAAACCATCTGATTCATATTTGAACTTCAATAAAATAAAAAATTAATTAAATTTTTAAAAAAAGGTCAAATTGTGAGTTCTGTACTTTCAGCTTCAATGATCACACTGTGTCTGTTATGACTACACAACCCCAGTGTTGCTGCATTCTGTGGTTTGGGTGAGTGCCCCAGAAAGGTTGCATTTCTGAGATGGTCTCTTGGGGACATGGTCAAACTTTCATAAGGTGAGATTTCCATAAGGGAATTCTTTAGGTCCCCAAGGGCATGCTCCTGAAGGGGATTATGGAACTCCAGGTTAGGCCCACTTTATTTGCTTCTTGCGCCTTGTGAGAGAAGTTTGATCTGGAACATGGCTCCACTGTGACTCCCTGCTTTGTCAGAGGCCTAAAGCAATGAATGTTTTGTCTTGGACTGTAACTTCCAAAACCATGAGCCAAAACAACAAAAATTATCTCTCTGAATTAACTGCCTCAAGTATTTTGTTATAATAACAAAAAGTAAATACATATTGAAAAAGTGATAATGGATAACATGCATCTAACTTTGTTACAAATAAAATAAAATACAGTTTGAAAAATATGGGCTGTGATCAAATTTTGTTGATTTTATTGTGACCACTGAAGGATTTTCTCTTTTTACATTTATCTGTAATAGGTACGTATGGTACTTTAAACATTTACCACATGTTCTGTGCATTCCTAGACATTTGTCCTATGAGAGGGGTAGCTTGAATTTGACTTAACTTTTGACTTCTATAGGGAATATATAATGAAAATGACATTTTGTGACACTCCCAGTGGATAGACCATAGAAAAATCCAGCTTTTATTATTTTCTTGGGATCTTCACTATAAGGAAATCCACCTGGAATGTAAATGTTCTTACTATGGGGGCTTGCCAGATTGGAGAAATCACACGAAAAATTTCTTTTTTTTTTTTTTTTTTTTTTTTCGAAAAATTTCTTAAGTGAGAAAGTTACACACCTGGTGAACTCCAATATTAATAGGCTTCAGGTTGTGTCACATCAACTTAAGTATCAAAAGCCTGAGTGAAGTAACCAGATGACCTCAGTTCCCACCTCCATATCAGTACAATTACATGAGAAATTCACTCACATCTACCCAGCTAAGCTTAGTTGGTTCCCAAGACTTTGAGAAGGAATAATAAGTATATGTATGTTAAAAAAAAGTCTTCTGGGAATTATTTGCTTATAACTGAAATAAGTAACCTTTTGATTATTTTTGGTGAGGGAATAATATACCATCATTCCGTATTTTGTTGAGATATTTTGGTGCTGAGGAAGAGAAGAAGGGAATCAAATATGCAATTTTTATAATGCAGAAAAAAATATTAGTGTCTTGGACTAAAATTAAAGCAATGAAAATGATGAGATCTGAAAGAATTCTGCTTCACTAAACTTTGAACATGGCAATGACTTTACCTAATAGATTGAATATATAGGTTGAACATTCTTAATCCCAAACATGAAGCTTGAAACTTTACAAATGTGAAATCTTTATGAGCAACTGCAGTATTCCACAATTCAAAGTTTTCTTTCCTTCCCCATATTATAGATCAAGGTCAAAATGCAGATGCATTAAGATATTATATAAAATTACCTTCAGCCTATATGGATAAGACATGTATATAAGTAAGTTTTGTGTTTAGAAATGGATCCCCTCTCCAAAATATTTCATTATGTCTATGTAAATATTTCAGAATATAAAAAGCGTATGAAGCCTCAAACACTTTTGGTCACAAGCATTTTGCATAAATGATACTCAAACTCTTTGAAACAAAATAAAGTATGATAAAGATGCCATCAACGTTTTTCAGTATCTGGCAAAATGAATGAACCTGTGAGTCACTGAGATGAGGAAAGAATATAGGAGTTCAGGAGATACTTACTGGTTTGCTGGTAAAAAGCTAGAACTTGAATATGAGATTTGTTAAGTCTACTTTCTATTTGTCATCCAGGTGGTAAAAACAAGAAGATACACTATGCATCAAACTTCCCAGTAGGTATCTTCTCTGGAGATGTAGGCAGAAGCTGCCAACATAAAGAGACTACTGAATCACGAAATTCAAAAAGAAAATAAATAAAAACACAAAGAGAAAAATAGAAAAGCCCAAAAATTGCAGCTGTTAAATTTTAAGGCAGCTGGCAGGTTAAGTGAAATTAGCAAGCCTGTCCAAAGAGAAAGTGCCAGAGAGATAGGGGCCAAAGTAAGAAAGAATGATGTCTGTCGCAACCAATTAAGAGTGCTGATGTAAGCCCAGAGACCGGTGCTTATCATGAATTTGGGCATCAGGTAAACTGTGTGGAACAACTGAAATTTTGTTGTCTTTAGGTTTGACAATTTAACAAGAAGTGCTGGAATTTTCAATCCATTCTGTGTAAAAGCGCCTGTAAAACATGTGCATAAAGGCCTAATTAGATATATAATTGTGGACAATGATACTTCATTGCTAGGAATGTGAAGCATTTTGCTAGATGTGATATCAAGTTATTATAAATCAGGAGAAAGTTTGATACTAAAGCTTTAGCCTTAACTTTTCTAGGTGTTGAAGGCATCCACATCCAAAATGTCTCTTATATTTGAAGTGAGGAATTTTTGCAGGACACCCTGGTCACAGTAAGAGCTCAAATTGACAATTGGAGATACCATCTGTAATTATTCAGCTTTGTTATTGCTAGATGAAATACCTGATACCTATATTTTAAAAGAGAATCTTTTTGGCCTGTGATTACTGAAGATTCAGTCCACGGTTTGTTGGCTCCATGATAGGAAGATCCTGGTAGAAGAGCTTTTTTTGGTGAAACTGGGGATTGAACTCAGGCCCTTGTGCTTGCCACGGAAGTGCTTATTCCACTAAGCCATATCCCTGCCCCTTGATAGAAGATATTGATGGAACAAAACCAACAAGTTCGTGGTGGCAGAAAACAAAGCAAGGGACAGTGACAGAGAGGAGCTGGCCCAAGACCAAGTATAGCCTCCAAGGCCATGCTTCTATGACCCTCCAAAGCATAACCAGAAGTGTGTTCCACTAACCTCCTAAACTATTCCACAGCTAAGCTAGTTGACAATTAGACTAACCGACAAACAATTTTTGGTTTCACATACTACATGCGTTTACAGATTTTAGTATATAAGCTAAGGAAAGAGATTAATACAGTTACCTTATACTTCACTTTATAAGGAACACTTAAATTTTATTGTCTTCATTTTTGCCTTTCAAACTTATACTGTATTTATTTTAATCAAAATGCAGATATTATTGTCCTATTATTTTATCTTTTAACTATACTAGTGTCAAATGTTATATAAAATATCAAAATCACACATATACAATACAATAACACACATATACAATATGAATTTCAAGTAAAATATATGCAAGGAACTTCTCAAAGATAGTATTTGCCATTAAATGTTCCCTTTTCAAATAAACAGCTAATAATATATCACGCTTGGAATGTAAAACCTGCTTCATTACTCATTTAATGATCTGAGGAATTAAAACCATCCTTTTTGTCTAACAGTGTATGAAAGAAAAATTAAAATTTTAAATTCCATTTTCCTCATTATTAACTTGTAATATACATGATCATATGAATGTTGATTTTGTAACAAAAATACACTAAATAACAATAAAGATAATGATAGATGACATGTAAGTAAGCTGACAAGAGGCCACAGAGAGACTCTTAACAGGCAACACTGTTGACTTATGGTGCTATTATTGGGATACAGACATTTAAATTCAATATACCTGCGGGTTGGGGAAATAGTGGTGGCAGGCCAGGCTCAATGCCCACTACTGCATGCCAGGGCAGCCCCAAAACCCTGGGCATATGATGCCAACCACAAAAATTGGGCATGGTGCCATACATTTGTAACCCCAGGAGTGGGAAGGCTGAGACAGAAGGATCACGATGAATCTGAGCTGCATAGTGAGACTCTGTACCAAATAAATAAATAAAGATTAAAAAAATAAATTCAACATTTGATCTAAAAAGATGTTTGAACGGAGCAAGGGGAGTTTCCTTGGCATCCCAATCAACCCATCAAAAGTTAAAAGTACACCTCACCTTCTGAAACTGCTAGGTTAGTAACAGTGTCAAATTGTGTCATTTTTGTTTTTTACCGTGATGACTGTGTAGGCGACCTGGGTCTGCAGCCCTCTGTGCTGGCCAACATTGTTAGGAGAGTATCAAACATGACAAAACACTGGTGTGCATGTTCAAAATTCAAAGCATGTTCTCCATGGAACATGTGTCATTTCTGCTCCATCATGAGGTTGAGAAATGTGAATTGATTCATTAGAAGAGTACCAGCTCCAGTCATTACAGATAATTCAATGTAAAACATTTGTACCATGAATTATGTTCTAAATACACCATTTTAAAGCACGTATCCTTGTGTGTACACATGTGAATAATGTTATGTTGAGTTTTTGGTCAACTTAGCTAGAAGCTTCTTAATTTGATTGAACCTTTCATAGCACTTGCTTTTACAATTTTGTTTCCCTAGGTTGATTTACTAATTTCAATTTCATTTCTTTCCGTTCTAATTTTTATTAATTCTTTAAATTCAATTTGGCTTTGTCTCCTTTAGTGGAAACTTAGGAAAAATTTTAAGATATTATTTTTTAACATATGCACTTAATATTTTAAGTTTCTGTCTAAGTACTTCTTTCTATGCATCCATGCAGCACATTTCATTCCTGTAAGTTATTTTTCCATTTTCATTGAGTTGAAGTCCCCTATGTCTTTTGAGATGTCTTCTTTGACCCATGTGTTGTTTAGGGCTGTGCTACCTAATCTTCAAGCATTTGGAAATTTTCTTTTTTTTTTATTAGAAGTTTATTTCCATTGTGCTTTGGATATTGCCATTATATAATGTATGTTCTCTTGAATTTGTTAACATGTATTCATAATCCAGAACCTTCATGGGTGCTATACTACAGCTCAAAAAAATCTACATTCCACTGTTGTTGGGTGAGATTGACAATAATTTTCAATTACATTCAATTAAATCTTTATTATTATGTGCTGCAGGATCTGCACATTGAAGAGCAAGGGGCACAACAGGTGAATCAACTATTTTTCCCTGCAATTATATCAGATTTCCTCACAAATTTTCTAAAATGAATCATATTTTCTACCATTAAACATATAGTCTTTTTTTTTAAGAACTGGGGATTGAACTCAGGGCTTTGTGCTTGCCAGGCAAGTGCTTATTCCACTGAGCCATCTCTCCAGTCCCTGAGCCATCTCACCAGCCTCTCATTAATCATATAGTCATGAAATATTTTAAAAATACTTTTATTGAAAAACAAATAGCAGTGAGACAGTATCAAAACTGATTAATAGACAGCTTCAAAAATTAACACATTGCATATTATTGTGTTAGTAGTTATTCATTGCACAAGATGCAGACATGATATAATGGCCATGAACACTTTTAGAACAAATATTTCTATTCATTGAATTAGAAAACTTTAGCTGTACATCTATCTTAATTATTTTGAATATACAGATACAAAATGGTCATTCATTTGCAACACTTTAGTTTTATCAGAGAAGGGTCTTTCATTGTCATTTAAATATGGTAGTGCTTGAATTCACCAAAATATTCCAATATAGTCCAATAGTCTATAAGAGTAGTGGGTTTTCTATAAGTGTGGCAATGTCAGAAGTTGTTGATTTGAGCCTTTTACAGCTCAGCATATTAATATGGCTTTACTGCTATACCATGTTTTTATACTTTTCTGCTGGATGGTTAAGACCAAGATAAAGCAAGGCCTATATAACAGGAAATGTAACTTTAGTATCTGCCAATGTCAGTCAAATCTCCTCAGTATTTATCCTGAAACCCTGTACTGGACTTTGTAGATCTTTGTGTAAGCCTGGCAGAATGTTTTCTCTCCATGTGACTCTCCTTAGACACACTCCACATCATTGATCGCTTTCCTCTGTAGCCCCATAATCTCCTTTATCAGAAAATTTTGGACACAACTGAGTTACATGATGTTACAGTACAGGTTCTCCTACATCCTGAGTTTTCACTGGCTTTAAAAGGCTAGGGTCAACATGTTTCCTGTCCTTGCAGCACTTCTTTTTCTCTAATTTTTGGTCTGCAAACTTAGGTTGCTAACCCTCCAGAAGAGAAGCTTATTATTATTACCCTACAACATAGGCAGTTGAGCTTAACCTCACTGAATATCAAACACTTTAGGCATAAAATGGAACAGGTATTTCCCATCAAATATTGATATATTAACCTTTAAGTCTCTACAGAATATGAAGAAAAATTTTTAAATTAAAAAATATTTTTAAAAATAGGAATAAACAATTACATATTTTTATGGAGAAGTTTAGAAATCTAACCATGTACCACATTACAGCAGGATAGTCCTGGGACATTTTTTTCTTTTTCTTGTTTTCATTTAATACCCATTTTTTAAACAAACATTTACTTGAGAGACAACATGGCAGTAATTTGTATGTCATCACAAGCAGTATGTATGTAGAGACCAGAATGACAGGCATTCCAAGCATGACCTTACCATTGCATGTTGCTGTCTTCAGTTTAGTTGCTTAGTTCACAGGAATCACCATACATAGTCAGGGCCACAAAATACTACTTGACTCCTTGGGGAATTGGCCTCTGTAATTTTTTGTAATACTTCTCTTTATTCCTGATAACTACTTCTGACAGCTCATTGTCTGCAATCAACATAAAAACTCTCACTTTTTAAAAAATATGTAATTAACACATTATATCTCCTTTCATTCATTTATGAGTTATCTACATGTTTACATTTAATATAATTTTCCTGTAGACAACATATATTTGAGAATTATTTTCTTAACTTCTCTGTCAGTCTGCCTTTTTCTTGGTGTATTTAGAGTATCAATTGCCAGTTTGATTCTCTAAAGTATCGTGGAGATCATTTGATGTCAACTGAGAGTGCAGCCTGATGTACTTAGTTTAACATCTATGACATTTCAGTTTTAAAAATACATTCAGGAAGTAGAAAATTATTTGTTATGAAATAATATATGGTAGTGAAATATTTGACAGTTATTCATAAACAAGAGAGTTAAGGAAACTAACATTTAATGCAAATAATGTTATTATATGTGATCAGTTGGTATTTTACCTATGATCAACTTTTATTTTGATGATAGATACCTGTTCATCTGAAACAAGTTTAAAATTAATTGTCAACTTATATATGAACTCTGGAGAAAAAGAATTCATAGTTTTTGCCCAAGTGGAGGGATTATCCAGGATAGAGATACAAAAAGAGCATGACACTGTAGAGGCACATTATTTTGGATATACATTTGAACTATCTGAAAATCCTATGCTCCAGCTGAATAGACAGACAGACTGTTCATTCCATGTATAAGCGAGGGTTATTGGCAACTGGCTTTTCCATTTGAACATCTTGCAGGTGTTCTTCTTTGGGAATGTCAAAAATTAAGCATACCTTGCTGCTATATTGTATTCAACAAATGACTTGCAGTAGAAATTGTTGAAAAAACACATTCTCCATCTCTTTTAATACAATTTTATCTTCAAGTTGTTAGTCTGCTTTGTGACCCTAATTGATCATTTTATGTGATCATGTTTACCGACTTATTTTAGGCTACCCATAATGCTTCTAAAAACTTCTTAGTGATTGCTCTACATTTGCACTATACATTTACAATTTATCCAAACCTACTCTCAAATAAAACCAAAACTTTTACCAGATAGCATATGCTATAGTCTGTAAATATCCCCCAAAGTCTGCCTGTTAAAGGCTTTATCCCAAGCCCATGGGATTAAGAGATGGGAGGAAGTTAAGACACTGGGGATGTACCCTTGAAGGGTATTATGGGTCCCTACACCTTTCTCTCTCCTCTTTGCACTGGCCATTAGTTTGAATAGGTATTTTCTGTCCTTGGACTCCCCAGTGGTGTACTAGTTCATTTTTTACTTCATTTTAGAAGTGAATAGGTTTTTTTTATTTTATTGCTCAAAATTCTACTTTATTCTCTTTTGGCTGATGCTATTTCTTATGTGAAAGATGTAATTTTTATCTGTCCTTCCTGAAGGATTTTGTCCCACGGCAGCTTCCATTAAATTATTCTTCTGTTTTTTCCCCATTTGAATATAACATGTCTAGCCATGCTTTTTCTGTTTTTCAGTTTTTAGTGTTCTTTTTTTTTTTTCTTTTGGCAGAACCACGGATTGAACTCAGGCCCTTGCTCTTGCCAGGCAAGTATGTCTATTGAGCTATCTCCTCGGCCGCTGCAAGCACTTATTCTACTTACTAAGCTATCTCCCTGGCCCCTGGGTTATTATTGTATTAATCACTCTTGTTCTAAGTTTTCAGATATGTAATTCCTATTTTCCTTCTACATCTATGTCTAATTCTGATACTTGTTTTTGTACTGTTGCTTTTGTCTCTCAGTATGCCTTGTCATTTTTTCTTTATAATTAGACATAATATATTGGGTAAAATGAATTATGGTGTTATTGTTCTATATCTAGATGTACTCCAAGAGCTTCATATGGGCATAAGCTTTGAAAGGTGTTTGTATTATAGGGGCTTAGAGCTGACTTGCTGTTAGAAGAAAAGCCAAGCCACTGAGGAGATGGCTGGGAAGGATTTCTCTTCTTCCCACTGCTTTCCTGATGTTTGCTGCTTGCCTTTTGTCATGTGCTAAAAAACTTTTATTGGTAACTGGATGCAACCAGAGACACTCAAGTTAAATAAATCAGGTCCACATTACAGCATTATATTCATTCTCTAGGGTAAGAACTGAGAGAGAAAATAAATTCTGAAGGATAAAATAGAGACTGTGAAAAGAAAATGAGGCTCCAAAAGGAAGGACAGCAATAGTGGAAAGAGATATATCTGTGTGTGTAAGCAGGATGACTTGGATAATTGTACCTGGAATCTACTTGTTTACGAAATTGAGCAATTAATGCTTAATTTTTGTCTTGACTTCAATATTTCCCACTTTCTCTCTTTTTAGTTTCTTATAACATTTTCCTCTTTTTATTTTCCAATTTTGCATGTGTATATCTGGTAATCTGAACATCTAAATTGAAGACAACACTATTCAATACAACAAATACTGTAGAATTCATATTTTTTGTTTAGTGAAATAATCTGTATCATTTCTATTTTTATTATTATTTTGTATTCTCTTTAAAATGAAAATATTACAGGAGCTCTTGGTTTTTCTGATATTTCTTCTTCATGTACTACTGAAAAGAATATATACTGTATTGTATAGGGTGGAGTACTCTGAATGTGCCCATTAAATCTATATATTTAAACGTGTCATTCAGCTTTTTTATTTAATTGATCTATCGCATTTATTTATTTATTTATTTATTTATTTATTTATTTATTTATTTTGTGATGCTGGGGGTTGAACTCAGGGCCTTGTTCTTCCCTGGCAAGAGCTTATTCTACTGAGCTATCTTCCGGGCCCCCAGATCTATATCTTTTAAAAAGTGGTGTCATAAAAGTCTCCTACTATGATTTTCTTAGTGTTTCAGCAGTTTTTGATATATGATGATAGCACTACAATATTCAGTACACGTGTACTTATCCCTGTGGTCTCTTCTAGTCAGATCCTTCCCTTAACTAGTGTGGAGTGGTCTTCTTTGTATCTTCTAATCAGTTTTAGCTTGAAGTTTACAGGTGTGCTTTTAAAATTGCTTTCCCTTCTTGTGTTTGGGGTCTTGCTGCATGAAATATTCTTTCTCATCTTTTGTTATTTTGTCTAGGAGTATCTGTTTTAATTGAATTTGTTTCTTGAATGCAACAGTTGTTAGATTCTGGCCTATGATCCAGTCTTCAGTGTGTGCCGTTTACCTGGAGAATCAGTGTGGTTAGCCGTACCTGGAAGTGTTGGACATCGACTGCCACTGCCTCCTTCACCTACTGGGGTGTCTTGTTTCTGTTTTCCTGATTTGTTGTTGCTGCTGCTGCTCCTCACCTGTTCACTTCTTCACTATTTTCCTTTGTGCTCTTATCTATGTCTGGTTTATTTCTTCTCTGCTGAGAATATTCCTAAATATTTTATCAAGAGTTGGTTTAGCATTCATATATCTTCTGTATTGGCCTTTTTTTCATGGAAATAATTTATGTCTTCATCTATTTTGAAATATAGCTTGCTGGGTAAATTTGTCTGGGTTGGAAGTTTCTTGCATTTTGGATCTATACTCTCACTCATTTCTAAAATGAACACTTCAAAGTGTCAGGATGTGTGCTCTTAGGCTCCTTGCAATAGGTGTACATTTACCCCTCAATAAGATATTTGCTCCTGAAGAACATAGTCCATGTCTTTTATCCTACTTTAGATAAATATGCAGGAGCATTTGTGAACACAAATCAAACTTACCCTCAAGTAGCTTATGATCTACTTTCAATTTTATCTCATGAGATCTTCCTGAACTCATTTAATATTTAATATCTATAAAATATTTATAATTCTCTTTGCCTGTGTGGATAAGATGATATAGTCAAATGTAAGAATACACAGGGTACTGTGTATATAAACTCTTATGATACTATTGAAAACTATATTTATTAAGATTTGTAAAAATTTGGTTTTGGTTGTCATAAAAATTTTTAGAAAGTCTTAGTAGGAGGGAGCATAAATAGTAATTAACTTTAAATATGTATAAAGCCTGGGAAAATAGATATATATTTTCTATATGTGTCAGCATTGGTATAAGAATAGGAATGATCATTGGTATAAGAATAGGAATTTCTGGGCTCAGGGAGATAGCTCAGTACAATAAGAGCTTCCTTGGCACGTGCAAGGGCCTAAGTTCAATCCCCAGTTCTGCCAAAAAAAAAAAAAAAAAAAATAGAATAGGAATTTCAAGTCACTGTATGGGTATGTTTTTCCCAAATACAAATCTTACCAAAATAAAATAAATAATTTGAGGATATATTCAACACTCATTTATTGGAAGCATCCTAATAGTTTGTAAAACTCTTGAAGAAAATACTTTCAAGTGAGTTCTTAATATCTTATGCTGAATGCAGTTTTTCAATATAAAGATCACTAGTGGGAATAAAAAGAGTGAAAGTTGCATTAACTGTATTACTGATTACAATAATGGTGTCACTATCCAAGGACACCAATGTTTGAAAAGCATCTGTCATGATCTGTCATCTCCTTTGTTGATCAGTAGTTTGCTCGGGTAATTTACTTTCTTGAGTGCACCGTCAATTATTTACAAATATTTGATCTTAGAAGTTTGGGTAAATAAAATATCTTAGTCATTTTGTGATCTCACTTTAGACTTATAAGAAATGTTATTCTGATTTCCATTTGATGTCCTTCCTTATGTATTCTGTTTCATAGCATTACTGTTGTTGACAGGTGTCTATGTGTCATTTAATCATGAGTATACACTGATAAATGTGTCCTCAGGTGATTTTAGCAGAGTCCAAATACTGTAGAATGCACTGACTCTACCTAGATAGTGCACTTTTCTGAAGACCTCAAGTATAATATAGCTATCACTACATAAAATAGATCTTATTGACTGAAGCAATATTAATACAATGAACAGCACCAATATTAGTAAAAAATTGACACTGTTCTTGATTATTGCTATATTGATTATAATGTCTGTCTTTAACTGTACTCCACCATGTTTTAATATTATACTAAATTAACATGTAATAGGAGAGGAAACCATAAGGTGTTCGTTTTGTATTTATACAAACCCTCAGAAAATTTTAAGTAATTACTGGAAAATAAAATGTTCAACAGTCCTGAGGTTGAATTATGTTAAAATACAATTCAGAACTCCACAGGCTATCAAGATTTAATCTGACATACATCAACAGTAGAGGTACCTGTACAGATGGGATATGTATGGTTCTGACATGTTTCTGGTTAACTTGCACACATCACTGAAAACCTCACTTTCTTGACTTGAACAAAAAGTATGTTGTTGAGCTGAGGAGATAGCTCAGTGGCATAAATGCCTGCCTGGCAAGTACAAGGTCCCATGTTTGATCCCAGGCACCGCATGCCACACAGGCCCCTGAACCAGAAGTGGTGGTATACATCCATAATCCCAGAACTAGGGAGGCTGAGAGAGGAGGCTCCAAATTGCATAATGAGACCCTGTGTAAAACAATATACACATGTGAAAGTTTTTACTTTATTTATGAAAGGATGAAAATGAATGAGATGTAATTGCATGTGTTACTCTACCTTTATAAAATTACTAGTAATCATTTTATATATATTACCCCATTAACATATTGAGGTGTTTCCTTTACTGTGTAGTAAGTCTATTTCAAATTATGTTTCTTGAAATATGTTTAAGTAAGTATTCATAATAAAGTACTTGTTAAATAAAGTCAGTCTTTTATCTTTATTTATTTATTTGGCACAGAGTCTTGCTATGCCGCTAGAATTGCCCTCTCTCAGTTGCCCCAGCCCGGGGATTACAGGTATATGCCACCATGCTTGGTTTTGGTGGCTGGCTCAGCACACCTCGGTTCAGGAGCAGGCGTGGCATGTAGCACCAGGGATTGAACTCACGTCTTCAGTGTCCAGGCAAACACTTATACCATTGAGCTGTCTCCTAGCCCCCAAATCAATATTTTTTGTTACAATCCTAAAGAAATTTGAGTTGCCCTAGAATGTGGAAAAACCTGAAGTTTCTTCATTTTGCTTATGCATCTGGCAGATTGAAAGGATGACGTTAATCTGCCAGAGGTAACAGATGCCCATAGCATTTATTTAGGCAAGGCCTCCAGAATGAAAGATCAGCATAATTTTGAGCTACTAAATTTGTCAGTTCAGTTTTTCTCTTTATAGAAAAAAATCAAAGAATATCAGTTGATGCGAGTCTCAAATCACAGGAATGGCCCTGTGGAAAGTCATATGAACACTTCATTACTCAGAAATTCCTTTGATTCTAGTTACTATCTTTTCAATTAAATTTAGAATACAACATCAAGAACATCCTTGCCAGCTCCTTTGGAGAATTGACACTGTAGCCATTGCCCAGCTTGACGGAGGTGAGAACCTTGGCACTGATTCGCTTTCTGAACCTTTGTTCTATACACTGTCTACTAATTCATTTACTTCTAAGGGTGAAGTCTGTAGGTGAGCATCCACCTCTGAGTGAAAGCACTCAGCTGGCTAGCTAGAAGCTGCAAAATAAAGCAATCTTTTTAGGAGCTAAATATACACAGCTAAGCGTGTGTGACTTTCATACAGCTGCAAAAGTTGTACATGCCAATTTATTTGCTCAGTGTTCCTCTCATGGAATTTGAGAGGAGGAGAGGAAGGGAGGAGGAAAATGGGGGAGTGGAGGGGGGACAGGGAGAAAGACAGGGAGAGTGAGAGAGAGGGAAGCAAGAGGGAGAAGGAAAAAGAGGGAGAGGGAGAGACAGAGAGGGAGAAGCATGGGAGGGGGAGAGGGTAAGGAGACACAGAGACAGAGAGAGACAGGGAGACAGAGATTGACTTTCAACTCCATTAATTTTTAATTACACTAACCATACACTGGCAAACACTGCAAAAATCTTGAACCTAATCATATAAAAGTGATTACAGAACAGATAAAGGGGCTAGTGCCTATCCCTTTATAAGAAAATCATAGGACAATAGTCTGTCAAATTAATGGAATTATTTTCCAAGAAGCCAGAATAGTATGGCTGTATGTAAGTAAAAAGAAGCCTTGATCTCAAAAGAAATTTTTGGCACTGCAATTGAAAACACTATGAAAAGGTAGATACATGGAAGCACATTCATGTTGTGGTAAGCCGCAAAAAAGATAGCAAATACTTCAGCTGTTGTCCTCTCATTTTGATGAAATTTAAATACATCAAAGCATCCTGACCTGTTCCACCAATGCAGGTGGTCTCTATGGTCACTTCTTATTCCTTTTTTTCTCATTAGTGATTAAAACACCCTATCTGAAGTATGAGAAAAAATAACCTAGTACTGGCTATCTTCCCATCAGACATGGTGCGAGCTTTGCAGCCACCCACCCTGCTTCCCAGTGTTGCATGGTGGTTCTTACAAATGAATCACGTCCATTTTTATTCTTCTCTATTGTGACTGGGATTCCAGGTCTGGCTGAGCCTCCTTGCAAAGTAATGCTTATTAAGCTCCCAGAACGATTTCCATTTTAGATGAAGCTCTCACACATATCCTATTCTACAAAAGACAATGGTGCTGCTGTAAGACTCTGTGGAGAAGAGCTCCAGCAAGATGGTATCACCAGCTAACACTCTACAAAACCCTTTTTTGCTGGACTGAGGCCAAGTCATTGGGCTAAACATCTTGAATTACATCAGGAGGCATCCAAGGCAATTTTCATGCCAGAGTAAATTAGATTTTATTCTGTTGTCTTTCCCATAAACTATCCTGCGTTTTCTTTTCTTTCTTTCTTTTTTTTTTTTTTAATGTTTTTTTGAGACAGGGTCTCACTATGTAGTTCAGGCTGTCCTTCAGCTCACTTTGTAGCTCAAGCTGGTCTTGAACTCACAACAATCCTCCTGCCTCAGCCTCCCAAGTGCTGGGATTACAGGCATGCGCCACCACGCCCAGCTACTCTTTGTAGTGCCTGCTTTTTGCTTCTCATTAATTTATATTTAAAATTTCTGAACAAGAGACGTCCAACAGATTTAAATTTACTTATCCACAGGGTACATATAATATTCAAAAATGAATAAAATGAGTATGTTTTATTTTACAAATATATACTAAAAGTGAAATTCTGAAAACAATTCTCTATTCCTTTTAAAATTTAAAGTTTATCTTCAGATGCAGCATGTTTAAAAAAATACAAAGCTATTGCTGGGTGTGGTAATGTACATCTGTTATCCCAGCATGTGGGAGGCTGAGGTCCGAAGATACCTTCAAATGTTAGGCTAGCCTGGGATGCATAAGGGAGTTCAAGGCCAGCCTCTATTACTTAGTAAGACACTGTCTTAAGACAAAACATAATAAAACAACAAAATATCAAGCTATTATCTGTGGTGAGCAATTTTTATTGCTTTCTCTTCTAACGAGTATCAATCTTAGTTTTCTAGAAGAAACATGCATTCTTTTATCATAACAAATGATTTAAATATAAAAAGGTCATCATTTTTATGTTGTTTTTTGTACATATTAAATATTTTCATTCTAAGTTTCAGTAAAGAATTTCTCAGTTCAAAAAACTGGAGTCTTATAAACATAAAACGCTGAAAATCCTTAATGAGAACAAGTATCAGAGTGGGGTCCAGAATACATTGCACAGTAACTGAATTTCCCGTGTTGGTCCCATTGGGAGTAGACTAACTCTGCATGGTTTCCCCAAAGATGTTGTCTTTAATATTTGGAGATTAGGAATAAAAATGATTGTATGATACTATCCAAGTTGCTTTCTCTGGAATGTGTCAAGATATTTACTGGCAAAATGTATCTTGGCTTTAATTTTCCAGAAAATTGCTCTTATTATATTCTCTGATTTTGTGATTTGGCCCATGGCAGGATTACTTCACCAAAAAAAAAAAAAAAAAAAAAAAAAAAAAAAAAAAAAAAAAAAAAAAAAAAAAAAAAAAAAAAAAAAAAACTTCCAAAACAAACAGAATGTTATTTAAATAAGTTTTCAATTTTATTTCAGTACATAAATTATAGAAGAAAATGCTTGTGAGATTTTGGATAATTTTTGGGTCCTATTTTTTTCTATCTTTCTTTAACAACGTGAAGGCCATGGGCATTTAGAAGCATTGGTATGTGGGGGATGAAAATGAAGTAGGTAATAATTAATGACAGTGATATTCCCAAATGACATTTCATTCAAAGCTATGCACAGTCACCCTAAAAGTGGCTAACTTGCTTATAAAGTGATTGTTAACTTTTTCTAGGCAAATAATGCATACAAAATAGAGCATGTTTTAAAAACACATCACAGAGATGTCTTTATTTTATACATATCCCTTCAGTTGAAGAGATAAAAATTACACCAACTAATGAAGAGCATATATACACACATACACACACACATACATAATACATATATACATACATGAATGCTACTTAGACTATGTTGATAGTAAACATCCTGAAGTTTATCTTTCTACTTTTAAAAAATCACCTAACTTATGTTTGATCAATATAAATAAATTTTTCTGTGCCATTAGTTTAAATGCTTTGGATAATGTTTTTATTACATTTCATTTTGTCTGATACACTTATCTTTCAGGCTTTGCTTATCTTTTAAAAGTGTCTGTCCAGCTAGAGCTGTACCCAGAAGATATTTGGCAAAGGCATCTTCTACTCCCACGTATAAAGTGAGTCAAACACCATTATTTTCATCTTTCAGGAAAAACTGTCTGAAAATCCTGATTGCCTTTTCTTTTATTAGAAATCCTTTCGTACTCATTAACTGAAAGGGTTAAGTCAGATGAGAGACATGTACTATGAGCAAGATTCTTTGAAAGATTAAACTGCTCAGAGCTGACTTACAAGCAGCGACACGAGGAAAAAGATCTAATAACACTGCTAAAACTGTTATTTTTGTGGAAATGTAGAATCTTAGCAAATTAAATGCAACATATTTAAAGATATTTGAACTCAGTATCTTTTGAGTTGTGGATTATTTATGTTTTAATGAATTATCAGTTATGCGCAGAACTAAAAGAACTGACAAGTCATATTTACCCATGAGGGTGGTTTGCATTTCCTGGAATTTTAAAGTTAACATAAAGTTTCACATGATCAGTGAAATCAAGCATAGAAAAATATTTCATTATCAATAGTATGTTTGAAGTAATTAAGACTTTTAAATGTGTTTATAAATCATTTTTGCAAGGTATAATGGAAAAATAATCCTTCAAATATCAATTTGCTGCATTTCAAAATGCACATTCATTTTAAAATACACAGCTACCCCATGTATGGTTTTCCACATATTATAATTCCTATGTGTGCCTTTGTGTTTAGGGGAAAATGAAGAATATGAGCATGGTATCTGAGGTATGAGTGTCGCTTTTTCTGTACAGAATTACATTTTATGTTGTTTTGAAAAATTTAAATTTTTCTCTCATTAGATGTTTTAGCTCCAACTGCTTCTAACCTTAATGGACAGTACATATCATTTGTTTCTACACCTCTATCATTAGAGACCTCTGTTCATTCTGATTCCCTCTTTGTTATCTCTCAGAACATACTTGATTCAGCAGGATGGTTACACCCATTGTGACTTAATACTAGTAAAATCTATAAGAAAGGAGTTTTCATGTTTTCTCCAGAAGGAAATGCTAAGTGCTTAAGGAAGTAGACACAAGTGACTCGAACATTCCACAGTGGGCCACCTTAATGCTAAGACCACATGATATCCCACCAAAGTTAATTTTGATAATAAAGAAAATAGAAACAAGACATCCTTGATTCTGCCTTCTTTAAATTTCCTGAGTAAGCCCTCAGCTTCTCCACATCTAATTGCATCTGTTAGTTGAGGACTCTGTTTTCACCCATATCTCACAGCACTCCTTCGCTGTGAGGCTGTGCGAGTGATCTTGTGATTTTCTACATGCTCCTGTTTCCTTTCTTTCCAAACTGCAGTAACAGTAGAAGGGCACATGTGATGCAGCACTGTACTAAGACTTCACACCCCTGAATTTAAACCTTACAGCACCCAGCTGTTGGCACACACAGACACACACACAGACACACACACACACACACACACACACACACACACACACACACACAGGATTAGCAGTCTTTTGCAAGCTAGAAAAAGGAAGACTGAATATGGTTTGAGTTCAGATTTCTACTCTGTTTCTAGAGCATTACCTCTTAACATTCTGTTCTCCTTTATCATTAGCAGAGTAATCACATTATGAACATGTTCCATTTTCCCACATAAAACCCTCCACTATGTCCCAACATACATTCACTTAGGAACAAATTCCTTTACATAGTGTCAGGTTCTCAGTTATCAGATCTCTTTTTGCTTTTTTTTTTTTTTTTTTTTTTTTTTTTTTTTTTTTTTTTTTTTTTTTTTTTTTTTTTTTTTTTTTTTTGTCTACTCTATTTTAAACCAGTTTTTATAGATCAGATTAATTGGGAATATGCAATAAGTTTATAAAACACGGCTGTCTAGAACACTACTCTGTCCTTGCTGACACCAGCTTCTAAGCGTAGAAACCAATTTTTGGCAATACCTGTGAAAGGTTCCTGGCCATTAGCCCTGGAAAATTTATAACTTATGCACAAGGCTGTTTTTCCCTTTTCTGGGCTGCTTTACACCGTAAACTAGGCTATGAATTCCTCAGCAGAAGGTGAAAGTCTTCTCTCTCAGTTTTTACGTTCTGAAAAATGTGTCATGGTGTCCTGTTCATAGTGGGATAAATGGACAATTTCCATAAGAAAGTGAATTTGAACTTATTTATTTTCCATAGACCTTTTGAGTCACTGATCCCCTGAATATCTCTTGTCAGCTTTCCTGTTATGGAAAGGTGGGTTCAGTTTGTAAAATAAGCCCGAAAGTAGCTCATTTAATCAGTGCATTTGGATTGCCATTAAGATAAATTCATTTCTCATGCAGAAAGCATTGTGAATACATCTCTTAATGTGTATCTGTCTTCAAGACTTGTGCAAAGAGCTAGCTACTAGGGGAATAAATTCTCACCCTCAAACTCACCCTTTCACTTTACTAAGATTACCTCTCTATTACATTTGATTTTCTCTGCCCCTGGCCATGTTTGAAATTGAACTGCTTATATCTCTTCCTCTGATTTCTCTTTTAAAGCTACTATCATTTAATTCACTTTGTCTTAAAATTTTATTGAAAATTTCTGGCTATAAACATTTCCTTTTAATTTCTGTTTCTATTCCAGTTGTCTATCTAGGAACAGTGTTTCATTAGTAAGAATTGGAAAAGTTTCCAGTGCACTTAATCACACATATTTAATTATTCCTCATATTTTATGGTCTTGACACATTTGCTACAATAAAGAAAAATCATTAATTTACTTAGAAATATGTATGTAAAAACTATAGTTTTCCCTCTGATTAATTTATATTCCTCATTACTTTGATGTTAATTTACTATGCATTCAAGAGAATGACAGTATAGAACATTTTCCTCCATTCGTTCAATAAAGAACTATCTTAGAACCCTAATGGGGCTGAAAATTTATTTGCATTTTGGCTGTCAAGGGGGAGGAGAGTATTTCTTCTTGAACATGTTCATAGTCTCACCTGCATTCCTCCTTTCCACTTAGATGGTACTGTAGCCTTCTCCATTTTCTTTGAGGAAAAGAAAAATCATACCCAAAGTCACTGTCTTATCAACTCCTCACATAGATATTGAATAATTAAAAAGAAGAAAAGAGGGCTGGTCAAATAGCTCAGTGGATTAAAGTGCCTGCACACAGGCTAAGGGAATATCATTTTGATCCCTGGACTTCCCATGCTGGCCCTGCCCCCAGGGCACAGTGACAGGATTGAGACTGGGTGTGGTGGTGCTTATCTGTAATCCCAGCTCTTGGGAAGCTGTTAACAGTCAGATCACTATGAGTCTGATCTAGTAGTGAGACCTTGAACAGCCTGTAGACACTTCCCTAAAATACAGAGAAGAAGAAGAAGAAAGAAGAAAAAGAAGAAAGAAGAAGAAGAAGAAGAAGAAGAAGAAGAAGAAGAAGAAGGAGGAGGAGGAGGAGGAGGAGGAGGAGGAGGAGGAGGAGGAAGGGGAGGAGGAGGAGGAGGAGGAGGGGGAGGAGGAGGAGGAAGGGGAGGAGGAGGAGAAGGAGAAGAAGAAGAAAAGAAACTTGGATTTCCCCCTTTGCTTTCTCAAAGAACATGATCTAAAACAATTTTATTGTTCTAGCTTCAACTTAAGTGATTTTGATTATCAGAATCTGAGAATGGTGTTTGGTCACAAAAGTCAATGTCTTGACCAATAGTAACAGAAAGTGAAGAAGTACTGGGATGAAATCAGAATCTTTTACTGTTTGGCTCTGTTTTATATAGGATAATTGGGTACTTGATACTAAAGGAGAAGGTATGTTAAAATTAATGAAAACAAATCTATAGTAATTGCAATGGCAATGTTGAGAAAGTACTCAGATTAAATATATGAAGTGAGAGTTCAAATGTAGAACAGATATAATTAAGATTTATAGAGCAATAGAAAATTCCATGCACTCTTCCAAACTATCACTGAGTAATCAATAAATAAAGTCCTTGACACTACTCATGACTTTTTTTAATATTTTGTAGTGTAGAAAAATAAGATCAATGATTACATAAATTATTCTAACTTATTTTAATAGCTAGATAGACATGCGATTTCAACCCATGTCAACTGGTTCTAGATCCCAAAATACAAAACTTAATACAGTGTTGTTAGTTATCAAATAAAATGAACTCTGTGGAACTCATAGTTTTCCAGAAACATTAAAAGAAATATCTGTATGTTTGTCTTATCAACAGTATGAATGTAATTGTCATAAAAGTAGCCTTTGTCATTGAACTGCTCCTGGATATGAGCTCTAGCTTTGTTCTTTTCTAGAATTTTGAAAATTTTCCATTAATATTCAAATGATTCTTTTTCATTTCTAAATGGAAATAACATTGGATTAAAAATTGTGGAGGGATTGCACTAATGATAGTTGGACAGGATATTATGTCAGCTTCTAGTACTATGGACAACCACTAGGAAAATAACAAGGCAGAAAGTATTAATTATTGAATCTTTGATGTAATTCAGGTATAAAAAATAAGATACACAAAGAGCTACACTCTATTTACTGATAAGAGACATATGGTATAATAATGTCTGTAAGTATAATATCATGTATGCACAGTCTATGATACCAAAACATTATGAAAACAGTTTGCAATGTATTAGTTTATCAAATCCATCTTGTCAAGGTATCTTAAAACTATCTCATTGATATTTGTACTTTTTTTTTTTTAATTTTTTTTTTTTGCTCCAAATTCCTGGTTTAATAAGGACTTGTTTATTTTGAGAAAAAAGATCCCAAACATCAGGCGTTCACAAAAAATAACCCACAGTATCAACTTTAGAAAACAAAGACTATTACACTAATTTTTCTAGAGGATGCATTGGACATGCTCTCATTCACAAAAATACAATGTTACATTTGTGTTTAACA
>PVKA01023148.1:0-36024 GCA_004027165.1 Ctenomys sociabilis | reverse complement strand
TTTTTTTTTTTTTTTTTTTTTTTTTTTTTTTTTTTTTTTTTTTTTTTTTTTGTCTTTTTGAGACAGGGTCTCGCTATGCAGTTCAGGCTGGCTTTAAGCTCACTTTGTAGCTCAGGCTGGTCTCGAACTCACAACAATCCTCCTGCCTCAGCCTCCCGAGTGCTGGGATTACAAGCATGCGCCACCACGCCCGGCTCAGCCCATTTTTTAAAAACATTTTTCCACTAACCTGTTCAAACAACTCAAACTTAGAATCTTCCTGCCTCCGCCTCCCAAAGTTCAGGCATTATAGGTGTATACACTACTCTGTATTGGTCTTGGGCTTTTGTTTTGGTTACTAAGGATTAAACCCAGGGCCTTTCCACCAAGCTAAATCTTTAGCTATTTTTGGAGGCCTTGACCTCATAATGATTCTCTCTCCTGCCTCAGCCTCCCAAATGCTGGGATTAGGTCATATGCCACCACATCTGATTCCCAACCAGTTACTAATACTTAAAAACCCACCTCATTTACCTCTGTAAACTGTCTACTGTAGAGATGGTAGAGGTTTGTACTCAGACCTATCACTATCCATTAGTCACACAATTTTAGTTTCTGTTTCATTATTCCAATAGCTGCTACAGTCCAAGCTAAAGAACCACTCTCAACACACTCAGGGATCTTTCTAAAGTCTTCTTTTCTACTGAAATTTTTCAACTTCCACTAAATTGAAGGCCAAGTCTACAACTGTCAGCCTACTTCATAAGTACCTATTTGATGTAGCTCTTTTCTGTATCATTCACCACTATAGTAACCTCAACCTAAACCCACTTCTTCACTCCAGGGATATAAAATGCTAATTGTTTTTCATTTTGGATTTGGTTTTTGCAGTATTGGGGATTGAAATCAAGGCCTTCACATGGAGTTATAGCCATTTCCCCCAGGACAAGATCTCACCAAATTCATAAACTGCCTGGATGGGCTCAAACTTGCAATCCTGCCTTAGCCTCCAGAACACTGGGATTACAGGTATACACCCCCATGCCTTGCTCAACTTTCTAAAAATCAAAAACCTTCAAATGCACTACACCAAGGGAAGATCATTTGGGTTCATAAATCTGAGACTAACCTGGTCAACACAGTGGCAAAACAGAACGAAAGAGAAAGAGAGAAAGAAAGAAAATCAAGAACCTTTAAACTCACACCTAACTGCACAAAGCTGTACCACAAATACACATTTTACCTAATTCTAATGACCCTTTAGATCTCAAAAACAACTCCTCAGGAAATATCTAATCCTTCAAACATAGTAATTACTGTTCCAACACGGTAGATACTGTCCCAATATAAATTTACCTCCTTTCTAGATTTTCACTCTGATCCAATGCAATGTAGATTGTAAAGAGAAATTCACATCCTCACCCCACTGATGTTGCTCGGTATTTAATGGCCAATAAAATCCTATTGCGACTGGCCACACAACTGAACTAACAAATGTGATATATGCTACTTCTGGACAGAGATTTTAAAAGCCAGCATGTTTCCCTCCAGCTTGCTCACTATCACTAGAAAGGCATGCCACACACAAGGAGTGCTCCTTCAACCTAGGTCTACTTGCCTTCTTTTTTTTTGGTGTGGTCCTAGCAATTTACCCCATAACCTTTGCATTGAGCTACAGTCTCAACCTTTTTTTTTTTATTTTGAAGCACACCCAGCTTCATTTCACTTTTTTAAAAATGTCAGGAGGGCCAGCAAGATAGCTCATCAGTCTAATGTACTTCCTTGGGCAAGCTTAGGCAAATGAGCAGGGACCACATACTGTACCAGCCCTGCACCCAGGATTGGGGGTGGAGGGAAAAATGAAAGAAAAAAGGTCAGGAGCCAGGCCTGGTGGGACACACCTATAATGTTGCAGGATCACAGGGTTAAAACTAGTCTAGGCAATTTAGCAACTTAGTGAGATCCTGTCTCAAAAAACAAAAAAAGGCTGAGACTCAATGATAATACTGCAAAATAAATACATCAAATAAAATGGCCAGAGGCCACCCAAAGCAACTAAGCAAAACCCTGTCTCAAAGACTAGGGATACAGCACAGTGTGAAGGCCCTGGGTTCAATCCCCAGTAATACAAAGGACAAAAGAAAGAAATGTTACACTAAAAATTTTAAATGTCGGCACTCAGGAGGCTGAGGCAGGAGGATTGGTATGAGTTCGAGACCACCCTAAGCTACAAAGTGAGCTTAAGGCCAGTCTGATCCGCATAGTGAGACCCTGTGTCAAAAAGGCAAAAAAAAAAAAAAAAAAGTAAATAAATAAATAAATAAACAAATAAAAATTTTAAATGCACACAGCTTACATTTTTATTGGATAACACTATAAAGTTAAAGTACACAACTAAAAATAAATACCCTCTGACATTAACTCAAAATTTTTAACTGGCTAATCAAATTAAACCTATTTCTAAAGTCTAAACTTAAAACCTTGGGGCCAAGGAGATGGCTCAAGTGCAATAAGCACTTTCCTTGCAAGTGCAAGGGCCTGAGTTCAATCCCCAATTCTGCCAAAAAATAAAAAATAAATAAAGTTAAAACCTCTATTGACTATACAATGGGTATTTTGGGTTCATGTGTTGTGCCCTGGTTATTATTTTGACTTACTTTATAAGAAAGCAAAGAAAAAAAGGGAAAAGAAAACAAAGCCCATTAGAAAGATACTGAGTTTGCTGCTTATTCCCATCTCAGATTTTAGGTTACCAAAGTAAGTCACTCACTCTCAAATAACCACTCAGAACAAATACTGAGAGGTTTTTATGTTCCATCAACAGCAGCTCATACAGTTGCAGACAAAATTTCTAAGCAATTCTTCAAAGGCTGTGTAAGCTACAAATGATATTTTCAAATCCTGGACTACTTCATTATGCATCTACTTTATAACTTAAAAAGAGTACGTACTCTTACAATAGACTGTTGTTGTTTTCTTTAGTCTTGTAAAGGCCTTCTTATACAAGAGCAAGAGCCCCCAAAAGATGCAGAGATTTAAAAAGTGTAACTGTAATCCTAAGTGTTCTAAGTGAGAAAATGACAAAATGAACTCAAGACTTACTTTTGGGCTGGGCATGGTGGCATACCTGTAATCTCAGAACTTGGTAGGATCACTGGAAGTTCAAAGCCAGCCTGAGTTCAAAGTCAGCCTGAACTATACAGAGAACCCTATCTCAAAAGGGGGGGGGGGGGAGGATTTACTTTTAGCCCATTTTCTCTATGGCTCAGACTGCCAGTAAGATTTTTGGAATTTTTTTTGAGACAGGGTCTTGCTATGCAGTTCAGACTGGCCTTGGAACTGCATAGCCTAGGCTGGTCTCAAGCTCAAGCTTGCTATGATCTTTGAAGCTGCCTCAGCCTCCCAAGTACTAAGACTGACACCACCAACCAGTTGGCCAGAAAATTTTAAAGAACTTAAAAAACTAGGTGTGGCAGCACAGGTTTATAATCCCAGAATTGAGGTTAAGGCAGAAGGATCCCTGAGAGTTCAAAGCTAGCCTGAACTAATCAGGTCCTATCTCAAAACAAAAAGCAGATACATATTTAAAAAACTAAATCAGGGGGCCGGGGAGATAGCTCAGTAGAATAAGCACTTGCCTGGCAAGCACAGGGCCCTGAATTCAATCCCCAGTACTGCAAAAAAAAATAAAAAATAAAAAACAGGTATAATTTACTTTAAATTATACAAATCAACCTAAAAGAGCAGTATTTTAATGGCACAAGAAAATCCTGTCTTAGTCTGGTGTGGTGGCATATACCTTTTTATCCCAACACTGGGAGGTTGAGGCAGGAAGACAGCAAGTTCAAGTACAGCCTAGAAAACCCGGCAATCTAGTAAAATTCTTTTTTTTTTTTTTTTTTTTGCAGAACCAGGGATTGAACTCAGGACCCTGAGCTTGCCAGGCAGGCACTATTTCTACTGAGCTATCTCCCCAGCCCAAGATTCTGACTTTAAAAAAAAAACTACAAAACTAAGAAAGGGCTGAGGATGCAGGTCAGTGTGAAAGCCGTAAGATCATTTTTCCTATTGTTGTTAACTCTTAAAACATGCTGTGAAGGGCTGGAGATAATATAGCTCAGGGTGAGATCCAGAGTTCAATTCCCAGTATCTACCCCCAGAAAAAAATGTGCCCCTTATTACTCCTTCCTGGAGCCATTTTAATTGTAGGAAAAACAGTCTATCACACTATCTAAAAGTTTTTATACAATAACTTTACAGTTGTTTCTAAAACTTAGAAACTGACATCTGAAGTAGCCTATAAAAAGAGTATGTAGGGGGCAGGGAGATGACTCAGTAGAATAAGTGCTTCCCTGGCAAAGCACAAGGGCCCTCAATCCTCCATTCTAAAAACAAACAAAACAAAAAAAAAAAACAGTATGTAATAGGCTGTTGTAGCTCAGTTTTTGCCTAAAGCCTATCTTGTTCCAGCAGGAAGCTAAGGTAGAACTGAGTTTATAGGCCAGTCTGGGGCACAAAGTGAATTCACGGCCAGCCTACACTGTAAAGTGAGACCCTCCCAGTTCTGCCAAAAAAATAAAAAATAATAAAGTGAGACCCTGTCTTAAAAAGTTTATGTTCTTCAACTAAGATCTACTCTCTTGGGGCTGGGGAGATAGCTCAGTAGAATACATACCAAGGGCCTGAGTTCAATCCCCGGTTCTGCCAAAAACAAATTTAAAAAAATCCACTGTCTTAGCTGTGCTATTCTGAGAAGCAATGTGCCATACATTTAAAGCTATTCCATAATAATGAACAATATACAACACATAGTTGTTAGATGTATAATTATTCACAACTTCTACTGGAAGTTTGTTGAAGATTTACAATGTACTTTCAAAAACATACCAGTTCTGTCTGAACAGTCGACAAAATTGGGGCTGGGGAGACGACTCAGTGGAATAAGTGCTTGCCTATAAGTGCAAGGCCCAGAGTTCAATCCCAGGTTAAGCCCCCCCCCAAAAAAAAGAAGTCAACAAATATATAAATTTGTTACGGTATAGATGTAATCAAAAGATGCCAGAAGTATTAAATCCTATTAAAATATAACAGTAACAATACCTCAAATGCAGCTGTTACCCAACCATTATTTTCTCCTTTATGAAACCAGTTAATAGTCTAATAAATATGCCAACCTGCCAGCCATAGAGCACAACTGTTTAAAAACCATCCTCAAAGCTTCCTCTTACAGAAATTCTCAAGAGAGCAATTTCCCCTAATATAAAACACTTAGAAAATGTTTATTAAATTACATACCACTAAAAATATTTCAGATATCAGTTTCCAACTGTCTTTTTTTTGGTCATTTTGAGACACAGATCTCCCCATGCAGTTCACACTAGCCTTAAGCTCACACTGTTGATAAGGCTGGTCTTGAACTTTCAACAATCCTCCCGTCTCAGCCTCCTGAGTGCTGGGATTATAGGCATGTGCCACCATGCCTGGTTGCAACTGATATCTTAAAAAATATATATACATTTCAGTAATTTCACTAACTTACATGAAATGCCTGAACTGTCAGTTTTAAATTAGTTATATGTGATCACTTTTCACCTGGCTCAGTGTGTGTTAGATTCATAACTCATCTCTTCTCTACAGCATGTTTCTTATACTCACTGAATAGAACCAGACTTGAAAAATTAACTTATTAAAAAATTCTCAGAGGCTGGGGAGGTGGCTCAGTAGAATAAGCACTTCCCTGGCAAGCATAAGGGTCTGAGTTCAATTCCTGGTTCTGCAAAAAAAAAAAAAAAAAAAAAAAAAAATTCTCTAGGGGCCAGGGAGGTGGCTCAGTGTAATAGCACTTCTCTGGCAAGTGCAAGGATCTGGTCCCCCCAACAAAAAAAAAGAAAAAAGAAAAATTGAAAAATTCCCTAAATTCTTCATAATACCATTATCAGTGACTATAATCAACTAAAAGAATAAATGACATGAAAAGACTGCCAAATTCCCTTAAGTAAAAGGATGATTTGATCAAGGCAAGCCTTGAATTTAATACATAGTCCAAACTAGCCTCAATTTCAGGATCTTCCTGACTCAACCTCCCAAGTACTGTGAGTGCAGACAAAGAGTCATCATGTGTAGGCCCCTCATCAGTAAATTTTTACTCCACTGATGTTTTGGAGTACTAAAAAAAAAAAAAAAAAAAAAAAGATTAACTTTAAAATAATGCATCACCAACTATGAAATCCCCCTCCTTTTATTTCTGGGTATTTGACCCAGGATCTGTACATTTAGCTATATCCCTATCCCTTTTTGTTTTATTTTGGGGCAGAGTCTCACCAGATCACGAAATAGTTCAGAACAGACTCAATCTTCTCCTCTTGCCTCAACCTCCCCACAGTGCTGAGATTATACACAAGTGCACCACTACTAGACCAATTAAATCTTACACTGCAGACTGACACAAACTAGACTAATTATAAGTGGAGAACCTACAAATACAGCTCTGTAGTAGAGCTCATGGTTGTGAGGCTCTAAGTTTGATCCCCAGCACTGCACTTTCTTGACTGATTTACAGGGATGAGGCAGGAAAAGCACTGGGCTGTGTGTAATCCTGATTCTCACCAGACTCTGTGACCTAAACAGGCCAACTTCCTGGGTCTACTTAGCAAACCAGGAAGGCGGATTAGATCATCTCCAAGATCCATTTCAGATCCTAGATGCTATAGGTATACATACTTTGGTTTTTTGTAGTTTCTTCGCTTTTTGAGCTTGTTATATAGTTAGGATGACCTCCAAACTTCAAAGGATTCTCCTGTCTCAGCATTCAAAGTGCTGGGGATTACAGACAAGCACTACCTTGCCTGGGGCTATAACATACTTTGTCAAGACAATTCCTGTATAATATGGACTCGTTTTTTATCCCTAAGTCTCCGTGCGGAAACTCCTAGACATAGTCAAACAAAACTTAAATTATCCCATTAAGTATTCCATTACAGATTAAAGAGAAATGAAATAGCTCACCTGAACAATTCTTCCCATACAGAAGTAAACAGAAACTATTAAATCTTATTTTACAGAAAAGAGCTGATAAAACTAGTAATACATCAAGCTTGTCTCTTAAAATCTACCTCTTTTTACATATATGCCTTAAAAATAACTCACCTGGCACCTGCAACAAAAATTAGTCACAGAATTTACAACTGAGATTGTTGTATGATTCTGTAAGAAATGCTATCAGAACAGTAGCTTTCTATTTAAGACGTGAGACTCATATTTCAAAAAGAAAACATGTAGATTTTGGTTGACTTTTAATTTTATTTTTCAAAGAATTTCCCTATAAACCTTCAAAATTCCAAACCTGAGTATGGTCAAGAAGAGCATGAGTTCCTGTCCTCCAAAGCAGCTTTTTCCCTTCTACCTCTTTGCAAATGGACCTCTCAGTCCAGTCAGTCCATCCCTGGCCTAATGTCCACTCGGGAGGAGAAAACATCACTGCCCTCGCGGAGACCGGAGACGCAATCAAGACTCGCACGAACTGGATCACGAGGCAGCGCGGATACAATTTCAAAAAACTTAAGTAGATGTTTTCATTTTAAAAATTTTTAAAAGAGGGGTAAAACCTTCAAAGGTTAAAGCCTGCGTTCTCCCCGGTACTTGGGGCCTGACGCCGCCAAGTTTGGGAGTAAGGAGGTGCGCGCGTCGTGGCCAACCCCGCGGACAAAGTGCGGGGCTGTGGAAGAAGGATGAAGGCGCGCGGCTCGGGGCGGCTCAAGCGGGCCTGGATCACAGCCCGGATCCGGGACCGGGCCGGCGGCTCGAGGAAGGTTGGGTACCCGGCCCGCGGGCGGTGCTGACAGCTATCCGGGTCCCAGAGCCCCGGGCCCGTCCTCCCACCCTGGCCCGACGCAGCCTGCGGGTATCCGGTCGGCCCCGTGAAGCTAGAAAAGGATACTCCCGGGTGCGGAAGGCCTCCTGCGTGTGCGGGATAGTGAAGAGCGGCTCCTCTCCGGGCAGCGGCTTCACCAGCGGGAAAGGCTTGCGGCCCAAGAGCGGCGCCATCGCGGCTGATGAGGCGACGGCGGCGGCAATACAGGTCGCACGGCTCCTCGCCGGCCCCGAGGCGCAGCACTAGGCCCCGGGCCCCGAACAAGCGCCTGGCTACCGGGGCGGTGGGGGAGGGGAGGGGTGAGAGGGCGGCGCGAACTCCGGCTCCCTCACGACCGGTGCGACCGCGCGACAGCCATGGAGCGTAGCGCGAGGACGCGCATAAGCTCCCACGCACACTGTTGAGGCTCCCAGCAGCCTCTCTCACCCTCGGTGGACCTTCGCTATGGATCCCCGCGGCCAGCAGTTACGACTCCTCAGTAGCACCGGAGGAAATTATTGAAAAATGGCGGGAGATTCCCCTCCTCCCTCCCGCCGGGCCAGCGCACACACTAACTTGCTCCCCAGTGGCGCCGGTGGAGAATTCGCCAATAGGCGGACAGCTGGTCAACGCTCACTGTCAATTTGCTGTCACCAGCTGCCGCTCTACGTTTGAGTCCCGCCCCCTGGCCCTGCCGCGTAGTTAGGTTGCAGCGCATTAGAGGGCAGTCTGAAGAGGTGAAAGGTCACGTTATGTAAGCGCTGGTGACAGACTTGGGGGCCTCCAGCGGCGGAGTTAAAAGTACGGGACAGCGGGGAACCGAGAGGCCTTGAACGCTCAAAGAGGTCAGGCCAGCGGAGCACTCTTAACTTATACAGACACTGCGCCATCTGTCACCAACGGCGACACGACATCCGGGCACCACTGTCCGTGTGGTGCGCCAGAGGGGGGAGGGGAGCGCGCGGCCAGGGGCTTTGTCTTTCCACTTGCGCTCCGCCCCCTTCTTAAAGGCGCCGCGCTCGGCCACGCCCGGGGATGGGCGGGTGGAACTGGCCTGCTAGGGTGGGTTGGCGGGAAGTAACCCCTTCATCTTCCCCAGGCAGAGCTTTCCGGAAGGGCAGCTTGAACCATGCTCTTACTTACCCCAGAGTTAGCTTATTCTGGACAGAGTGGTTGAAATTTTGGTGTTAATATCCCGCTTGTTTCTAGGGGTGTCCTGTAAAAGATAAAGTAGAAGCTTCTTTGAAAAAATAATTTTACAGGACATCCATGAAACTACAACCAGCCGGGCGTGGTGGCGCAGGTCTGTAATCCCAGCACTCGGGAGGCTGAGGCAGGAGGATTGTCGTGAGTTCAAGACCAGCCTGAGCTACAAAATGAGTTTAAGGCCAGCCTGAACTGCATAGTAAGACCCTGTCTCAAAAAGACAAACAAAAAAAAAAAAAAAAAAAAATGAAGCTACAACCACTTATGTGATCTGCCATGTTCCAGATCCACTGCTGGCTGCTAGAGGGAGAAAAATAAAGCAGACTGCCCTAGAAATATAAAACAATCAGAGCTCGTTATGGTGCGTGCTTACAAAATTCACAGTAGAAAAATGGCAGTAGCGTGCCCGAGGGGTGAGGACCGGAGGTGCTTCACACAGAGGACACACATAGTCAAACTGCTTAGCTTGTCAACAACAACCAGGAGCACACTTAATAAATGTTCTCCTTCTTAAATTGTCTTCTTGCTTCAAAGATTCCTAGCCGGTATCTTGCCAGCCTGTTCTTTTAACAGGCTAGGCTGGTAGATGTCCCTGAAGGCAGCCAGCCTGTTCTAGACCCTTGTCTCCTTTTTTCCTCATCTCAATGAAATCCTGGGCAGGCTCGGCTGGGCATGGGTACGTAGGAGGCTGAGGCAGGAGAATTGGGAATTCCAGCCCAACCTAGAGAACTTGGCAAGACCCTGTGTCAGGCAGGTCAAATAGCTCATTGGATTAAAACCGCCTGTTTAGGCAGATGGGGGTGGAGGGTGAGTGATGATGATTGAGACTGGGAGTGGTGACCCACTCCTGTAATCGAAGCACTTGGGAGGCTGTAAACTGGAGGATCACTACAAGTCTGATCTGTGTAGTGAAACCCTGTAGACCTTGTACTAAAAAAAGAAAAGAAAAAAAAAATCCCTGTCTCAAGAAAAGAAAAAGGTCTGGGGGCTTTAACTCAGGGCCCCCTGAGCTCAGCCCCAAGGGAGGGGGCAGTGTGATAAAAACCAATCTCCCTGTAAGGTAGTATCTAAGTCAGAAACACCATCTATAAAGCCTCCTCTGATCACCTAGCACAGAAACAGCTATTTCTTCCAGGAGGAGTGGAAAAAGTATTCAGAAGATATATCATTTGAATTCACTGGGCTGAGAGATTCGCAGGGTTAAGACTGTAGTTAAGCTCAGGACATTGTGCCTAAAACATAAGGGTTTTAATCTCTCTCTCTCTCTTTTTTTTTTTTTTTTTTTGCAGAACCCGGGATTGAACTCAGGCCCTTGCGCTTGCCAGGGACGTGCTTATTCCATTGAGCCATCTCCCAGGCCCCAATGTAAGGGTTTTGTGGCCAAAAATATCAGGTGACCAGAGTGTTCCTGAAGTGGTCATCCTGGCCACAAAGCTAAGAAGGGAATGCAGCTAGTAATGTAGCTCAGTGATAAAACACTTGCTTAGTATGTGAAAAGCCTGAAATCCCAGCCCAACACCACAAAATAAACTCCCCAGCACTCAGGAGGCTGAGGCAGGAGGATTGTTGCAAGTTCGAGGCCAGCTCAGACTACAGTTTTAGAGCTAGCCTAAACTACATAGTGAGACCCTGACTGAAACAGAGGAACTCTGCAGCATCTGGTGGCAGAGATTCTGACCGCCCAAATAGAACAGGATCAGATTTGAGTGGGACACAGATGGGACTAACAGGACATAGTCCACAGCAATTGATGCTAACAGACGTCACACAGAGGAAGCACTCCATAAATATTCAGAAAGAAGTTATGTAAACATGTTGGTGTCTGGGCTGGGGCATAGCTCAGTGTAGAATGCTTGCCTGACATGTGTGCAAGGACCTGGGTCCATTGCCCCGTACAGGGGGAAAAACATCCAGGGATCTGTGGTCTCATTGCACAGTAGTTCCAGGCACAGTGATTATGGCAGCACTTGGGACAGGTGTGGGCTGGAGTCCAGTCCCAGTGTCTGGCACATAGATCTGTGAGATAAATGGGAGAATCAGCCAAGCGCTTGGAGTCAGCATCCCAGACAGCCATCTCAAACACAGCTGGAAATCTGGAAAGGCAAAGTGGAAACTGGGGTGGGGTTTTGTGAGCAGACCCTGTCACCTGGAGCCTCAGGAACAACCACAGAGCTGAAGGGCTCCCAAACTAACAGTGCTAACCTAGGAGAAGCAGAATGATGGTTGATTTTCTCCTTTTATAGAGCAGTACTAGAGGGTTTTTTTTTGTGTGTGTGTGGGGGGGGTTCTTTCTCTTTTTTGATACTGAGAATTGACTCAGGACTTTGCACTTGCCAGGCAGGTGCTATGCCACTGAGCTATATTCCTGACCCCAGTTTTTTGGTTTTTTGAGACAGGGTTTCATTATGCAATTTAGGCTGCCCCTGGACTGTGTAGCCTAGGCTGGCCTTAAGCTCCCAGCAATCTTCCTGCCTCAACCTCCCAAGTGCTAGGATTACAGTTGTGTACCACAGCCTGGGAACTACATCCCCAGGCCTTTTTATTTATTCTTTATTTTGAGAAGGGCTTGCTAAGTCCTTGTGTTACCCAAGTTGGGCCAGAACTTGCAGTGCTCCTGCTTCAGCCTCCTGAGTAGCTAAGTTTACAGGCACATGCCTGGTTTACCCACTTAAAATTTCAAATTATTTCCCCTTCCTGCCATCCCAACAGTGTCCTAATTTAAGCCTCTATTATTTCTAGTTTACACTACTGTTATAATGGCTTTCACTTTTTAAAGTGTTGTAGGAGGGACCAGGGAGATAGCTCACTAGAATAAGTGCTTGCCTGGCAAGTGCAGGGGCCTGAGTTCTTCCAATAAAAAAAAGAGAAAGAAAGAAAGAGAGAGTGAAAGAGTTATAGGAAATAGGAATGTAACTCAGCGGCACAACTCCTGCCTGCCTGGCAAGTGTGAGGTCCTGAGTTCAATTCCCTGTATCCCCCCCCCCCACAATATATATATATATATATATATATATATATATATATATATATATGAGCAAATGATACCATATTCATGTAAAAAGTCCCAAAGAGAAATACATAAACATAATTCGAAGAGAATAAAATAACTTCTGAAAAAAGCAGAAATCTAGCAATCGTCCTGACCATTTTTCTTTTCCAGTGCTGGAGTAGTAAACCTAAGACCATCTCCAGCCCTTTACCTCCATAATTCTTTTCTATTTTTAGTTCTGGAGAGTAAACTCAGGGTGTCTGCCTTGAGCTATGCTCCCAGTCTTCGTTAAATTTAATCTAACTTTTTTTTTGGCAGAACCAGCGATTGAACTCAGGTCCTTGCGCTTGCCAGGGAAGCACTTATTCTACTGAGCCATTTCCCCGGCCCTTAACTTACCTTTGTGGTACAGGCATTACAAGCTTGGGCCCACTGGCTTAGTTGTTGACTTTGCCACTGGGAAATGAGGACTTAAAAATTTAGTGCAGTGAGATGATTGGGATGCCAATGTTTTCATCAGACCTTCCCCACCAGGCCCAACAGACCAGAGCAAAGCAAGTGGAGTCACTCATGCTAAGAGCCACATAATCAAACTGAAACTTTGAGGAAGCAGATAGATCACAAAATAGACTTGCTTTCTCAAAAACAGGCGATTCCAGTTAACCTGAGTCAGGGTTATACAGAGGTCCCTTGTCCTTTAACCTTACAAAAAGTAAACTGAAGCCAGGCATGGTGGCACAGGCCTGTAATCCCAGCACTTGGGAGGCTGAGGCAGGAGGATTGTTGTGAGTTCGAGACCAGCCTGAGCTACAAATTGAGCTTAAGGCCAGCCTGAACTGCATAGTGAAACGCTGTCTCAAAAAGACAAAAAAAGAAAAGTAATCTGAAGTAACCTGTTAAGCAACCAGCTCTTTTCTATTGTTTTATTTCCTTACAAGCTGCTGTTCTGTTGCCCATAGGGAGCTTTCATTCCACTTTGCAGAATGAAGGGCACCCTGCTTCATAAATCAGGAATAAAAGCCAATTAGAGCTGTTATTTAATATTTTGTAATTTTGGCTTTTCACACACACACACACACACACACACAAAGAGGCGTGCATGCATTTTCATATTGGGAATTTAATATTTAACCCAGGGCCTTCACACTGAGCTACATCCTTACCTTTTTATTCTTTTTTTTTTTTTTTTTTTTTTTTTTTTTTTTTTTTTTTTTTTTTTTTTTTTTTTTTTTTTTTTTTTTTTTTTTTTTTTTTTTTGCAGAACTAGTGATTTAACTCAGGCCCTTGTACTTGCCAGGGAAGCACTTATTCTACTGAGCCATCTCCCGGCCCCTCAAACTTTTTATTCTTTGTATGTAGAAAAAAAAAATTTTAATTCTCACTAAGTCATTACATACTCAAACTAGCTCAAACCTGTGACCCTCACCTGTCTCATCCTCCCAGGTGCTGGGATTACAGTTGTGCGCTCACACCTGGCTGGCATCTCATATCCTTCCATAAATACCACACATAACTATATCCCCCAAGTAATGATATTGCCATTGTACTGTGATCAGTGAAATCAATACAGTGTGTACTTAGGATTATTCACAAATGACCCACATTATAAAAACTGATTTTATTCCCTTTTGTTTTCTCTAGATTGCTTCAGTCTTTCATGTACTTCTCACTGTTCTATCCCCCAACTAACAGAACTCTTAAATCTCCTCAGTGTGAAAAACACATCAGTGGGGCTGGAGAGATGGGTTAGTAGATCTAATAAGCACTTGCCTGGCAAGTACAAGGGCCTGAGTTCAATCTCTGGTTCTGCCAAAAAAAAAAAAAAAAAAAAAAAAAAAGAAAGAAAAACACATCAGGTAGTCAGTATCCTTCCAGGGAGGCCTCCTTGCTTCCCTCCTATCCACTAACTGCTTCCCTGGAACCTCAGAATC
The DNA here is from genome assembly GCA_004027165.1 of Ctenomys sociabilis. Taxonomy (NCBI): domain Eukaryota; kingdom Metazoa; phylum Chordata; class Mammalia; order Rodentia; family Ctenomyidae; genus Ctenomys; species Ctenomys sociabilis. Next base: position 22,070 of record PVKA01023148.1, on the reverse strand, counting down.
TAGCCAAACCATTACTTGATGACCCCTAAGATCTGTCCTGTCTTTCTGCTACTTTCTCTTCAGCAAAGCCAGAGTTAGATTTTTTAATTTGTGGAACCAGGGATTAAGCTCAGGCCCATGTGCTTGCCAGGGAAATGCTCATTTTACTGAGCCATCTCCCCAGCCCCTAGATTTTTGTTTTTGGTTTGTTGTTTTTTGAGATGTAGTCCTCTTTTGTAGTTTAGACTGGTCTTGAATTCACTACTAGTATGTATCCCAGGCTGGCTTCAAATTCACGGCAATCCTCCTGCCTGAGCTTCTCAAGTGCTGGAACTATAGACACAAGCCACCATGCCTAGCTAGGTTTTAAAAATATTTCCTACTAAAAGGATCCAGTGCTAATTGGGAAAATGACTGAGCCTGGCAAAGTCCCAAGTGTTAGCCTGGAACATCTTGTTGAACACAAAAGTAAGAAATTGCTTAAAGAATTTTAAGGACACAACATCCAAAGGCACAGGAGTCAGCACATTGGATGCTAACTGACCGAATGTGGAATTATTTGGATATTAATATTGTTAATATTGAAACATATTAACCCATGTGCCTAAGTATTGGACCTGGAGAAAACCTACACCTGGGGAGACTATCTGGTGGTCATTTCTTGGCTTTCTGAGTTCTCTCTTGTCCTCTTATCCCACATGGGTATGGAGGCCTAAGTGTGTAATCCTGGCATGCAGGGTGCCAGCCTGGGCTCTATGGAAAGAACACTTGGGCACCTGGACTATGAATCAAGGTCAAGCCCTGTCTCAAAAAAAATAAGGGACGGGGGTAGCGCTGGCTGCAGGGCCTTCACTTGCCTAGCTTGCTAAAGGAGCCCAGCACCACACACACAAAAGCATGGATCATAGCATGTTGACTGTAAAGGGAATCTAAGAGTGAGTACCAAAAATGAAGCAAATAGGGCCTGCCAAATAGCTCAGCAGAGGGGCCTGGGAGATGGCTCAGTAGAATAAGTGCTTGCCTGGCAAGTGCAGGGCCCTGAGTTCAATCCCTGTTTTTTTGCCAAAAACAAAAAAACAAATAGCTCAGTGGATTAAAGCCCCTAGAAGCAAGGGTGTGGTTGATTGAGACTGAGCATGATGGCACGTGCCTGTAATCCCAGCTCTTTGGGAGGCTAAATAGAACCTTATTAAATAATAATAATAATAACAAAATGAAGCAAATAAATATCCAACATTAACAATGATTCAAGTGCCGGGCGTGGTGGCGCATGCCTGTAATCCCAGCACTAGGGAGGCTGAGGCAGGAGGATTGTTGTGAGTTCGAGACCAGCCTGAGCTACAAAGTGAGATTAAGGCCAGCCTGAACTACACAGTGAGACCCTGTCTCAAAAAAAACAAAAAAAAAAATAAATAAATAAACAATGATTCAAATGTGAAGCTGTATCTCAGTGGTAGAGCACTTGCACATGTGAGGCCATGAATTCAATCCCTAGCACAAGAAAAAAAAATTCAAACGTGCCTAAGTATTGGACCTGAGCCAGGCCTGGTGGCGCAGGTCTGTAATCCCAGCACTTGGGAGGCTGAGGCAGGAGGATTGTTGTGAGTTCGAGACCAGCCTGAGCTACAAAGTGAGCTTAAGGCCAGTCTGAACTGCATAGTGAAACCCTGTCTCAAAAAAACCCCAATAAATAAATAAATAAACAAACAAAACTAAGTATTGGACCTGGAGAAACCTGGGTAGACTGTCTTGTGGCCATTCCTTGGCTCTCTGTGTTCTTTCTTCTCATCATCTTATCCCACATCTTATCAAGATTCTAGGATGGTGGAGGAAGTTGCTGGCCTGCATTTTTTTTATGCCTGCATTTCATAGAAGAGTTTCAGTAAAGTGGTGCGGAAGTGAAAGATAATGAGATAATGAACTGAAGGGTTCTGGACCAGGGATATACTAGTTCAGTGGTACAGTGCCTGCCTGGCAAGGACAAGGTCCTAAGTTTGATTCCTGGTACCAACAAAAAAGGGGAAGGGAAGATTCTGTTCTACCTTCCTCACCACCCTACAGGGTTCTGAATGGGCTCCAGCACTCACCATACTATCCTATCTAGGTCTATTGGCCCCCAATGGGTGGGATTCCCCACCCCCACTGAGTATTGAACCTAGGCCCTTGCAATGAGCTGTATCCCCAGTCCTTTTTAAATGTTTTATTTGGAGACAGCTAAGTCACTAAATTGCCTAGGCAGGGCTCAAACCTTCCTGCTTCAGCCTCCTGCTGCCACATGTGCACCATTATGCTTACCTCTAATGGCTGGGATTCTTGACTGCTGTGTCACCCAGGCCTAGCATCTGGTCACAAAGTCAATGTATGTTATGGTTTATGTCTAGATGTGTCCTCCCCCCCCCCAAGACCCACGCAGTCCTGGGGTGAGCCTCTAGAGTCTGTGATTAATTCATGATTCAGTGCTGCAATTGTGGGTGTGAGTGCTATACTGCTGCTAGGGCAGATAGCCTGAATGCAACCCAAGGGAGAGAAGCTTGCTCTCTACCGCTGCTCCTCCCTTTTTGCTCTTGCTGCTTTCCGCCACTGTGAGCTGTTGCTCTCTGCCATGTGCCACTCTGCCTTGGAGCCAGCAGAGTATGGACTGAAACCTCTACAAAAAGTGAGCTAAATAAAGCTTTCCTTCCCTAATTTTGGGTGTCGGGTATTTTGTCTCAGCAGGAAAAGTAACAGGTAATGTCCATACCTCAACTACTAATGTCCCTTGTTATTTTTTTCACTTGGTTACCTTTTCTGATGCTTGATTTCAGTAACTGTTATTCATTTATAGAAATTCTGTTTGGCCCTCTGTCAAATCTGCCTATTTCTTTGGGTCTTTTATTAAATTTGTTTCCAGGGGCCAAGGGGATAGCTCAGCAGCATAAGTGCCTGCCTGGCAAGCACAAGGTCCTGAGTTCAATCCCCAGGATCAAAATTTAAAAAAGTTTTTCTAGTACTCAGGACTGAACCCAGGGTTTTCCACTGAGCTTACACTTTTGTTGTTGTTGTTCCTTTGGAACTGGGGATTGAACTCAGGCCCTTGCGCTTGCCAGGGAAGCACTTATTCTACTGAGCCATCTCCCAACCTCTCTTCTTCTTATTATTTTGGTATGTTTCAGTTTGGTTTTTTGTTTTTGTGGTACTGGGGATTGAACTCAGGACCTTGCACTTGCCAGGCAGGCACTTATGCCACTGAGCTATCTCCCTGGCCTTGTCTCAAAATTTAAAAAAAAATGCCGGGCGTGGTGGCGCATGCCTGTAATCCCAGCACTCGGGAGGCTGAGGCAGGAGGATTGTGGTGAGTTCGAGACCAGCCTGAGCTACAAAGTGAGTTTAAGGTCAGCCTGAACTGCATAGTGAGACCCTGTCTCAAAAAGACAAAAAAAAAAAAAAAAAAAAAAAATTAAAAAAATGGCTGGGAACATAACTCCTCCAGTAGTACAGCACTTAGCCAAATTAATGGTTCATGCCTATAATCCTAATACTCAAGAGGAAGTAAGAGTGCCACAAATTTGAGCCCAACTTGAACTACATGGAGACTGTGTGTCAAAAAAAAAGTAGCAGAGCACATGCCTAGCATGCATTAAGAGCTAGGTTTCATCCCCAGCACTGAAAAAAGTAATAATTGTACTTTATTATGTACTACTCATTTGATAACAGTATGTTACTTTTCTCTTTGCAGCCCTGTAGAATGAAACCAGGGAGCCAGGAGATCCATACACAGTCCCCTTTCTTGCTTGCTTGTTGTTTGTTATTTTGGCATTTTTAGATATGTCTGGCTATGCAGTCCACACTGGTTTTGATTTCCCTGTTTTCCAGGTTTGCATCAACCTCACAATCCACTTGCCTCAGCCTCTCAAGTACTGGGGTTACAGGCATGAGCCACTATACTTTGCATGTTACATAAACTTTAAGAAAAAGCAAACTAGGGATGGAGTAATAGGTAGTGGAACTTCCGTTCTAGTCTCATTGTATCCCATACCAAAGCCCTTGAGTTGCTTGAGTATACCAAAATGAAACTTAAACCATACAGAATGTTGGCTTCTTTCCAACCATGACTCTCATTTTCCTTTAGAAACAAGAACGAAAACAACTCAAGATAGAAAAATTTAGCCGGGTGTGGTGGCACAGGCCTGTAATCCCAGCACTCGGGAGGCTGAGGCAGGAGGATTGTTGTGAGTTCGAGACCAGCCTGAGCTACAAAGTGAGCTTAAGGCCAGCCTGAACTGCATAGTGAGACCCTGTCTCAAAAAGACAAAAAAAAAAAAAAAAAGAAAAATTCATGGTTGCCCAAGCCTGAGGGAAGGAGTAAACTGAGAATGACTACTTGCTTAATATGAGTTTTTGCTATTGCTTTGTTCTGTGGTTCTATGGAATGAACCCAGGGACACTAAAACCAAGGTGCCCCAACCCTTTGTAAATTGACACAGGAAGCGGGTACAGTGGCCCATACCCATAAAAATTCCAACACTTGGGAGGATGAGGCAGTAGGATTGATGTGAGTTCAAGACCCCCGTGGGTTACATAGTAAGTTCAAGGCCAGACTGCACTACAAAGCAAACCTTTCACTCAGAAAAATTATCTTTTGAGGTAAGAGTTTCATTAGCTCTCCCAGGCAGGACTTGAGCACAGTGATCTTCTCCTGCAGTTTCCTGAGTAGACAGGATTATGAGCATGGGCTATCATGCCAAGCTTGTATAAGTTTTCGTCTGGTGTGGTGACAAAGTTCAGAGTTATATCGTGGTGATTACTACACCATCATGAATGTTATTTATTTCCATTCAAATGTATTCTTGAAAATAGTTTTAGCCGGGCGTGGTGGCGCATGCCTGTAATCCCAGCACTCGGGAGGCTGAGGCAGGAGGATTGTTGTGAGTTCGAGACCAGCCTGAGCTACAAGGTGAGCTTAAGGCCAGCCTGAACTGCATAGTGAGACCCTGTCTCAAAAAGACAAAAAAAAAAAAAAAAAAAAGAAAATAGTTTAAAAACTGGGTGTAGTGGCTCAGGCCTATAAACCCAGCAGTTACAGGAGGCAGAGGCAAGAAGAGCACAGTGAGTTTAAGGCCAGCTCGGGCTACACAGTGAGTTCAAAGCCAGCTTGGATTACGTAGAGACCCTGTCTCAAAACACCTAAAAGTTTTAAATGGGTATCTTATCTTTACATGTATTTTACCACAATTTCAAAAAGTAAAATAACTCAGGAATCTGTCCCAAGCACCCAGTTGCACTCAGTGTAGGGCTCAGAGGAGCCACCAACCCCGGAGTCTCAGGCCTTCTCATGTTGTGCCGACATGAGCACTCTGTCTCATGACAGCACCCTGCCACACCATCCCTTCACCTCCAAGAATGAAGAACTCAAGTGCCAACAGGACATATTTCAAATAGTTTAATTTTAAAAATATTCTATTCAGTGCTAAAATAAGTCTTCACTTGCTGTTGCCCATTTCCATTTTCTTAAACTTTTTTTAAACAAAAAATAAAATCACAAAGTTCAATTAAACATGCAGATTTCAAAAAAAAAGGAACTTTCTAGAAAGTCTGAGCTGATGAGTACTGTGGATGGTGGGTACTGTTGTCAGAACCTCAATCCTTGCTGGGGTAGTAGTAGGAGGCAGGGGATACTGGAATGAAACGTACAGGTGAAGATAGGAAGCTGCGTGTGTGCGTATGTGAGGGGCCAGAACAGTAACGGGGACAGCGCTGTGGGCAGCAGGAGCACCCAGAAGAGGCAGCACCTCCAGAAAATCAGGTAGAAGGGCCAGGATGGCAAGAAAACTACAGGAACTTTGTGGCCCTGTGCAAGAAAGGCCCTTCTTTCTGGGAAAAGGAGCCTCTCCCAGCCCAACCATGTCTCCACCCAGTCCTTCAAAGGGAACCACAGGAGCCAGGCCCAGCAAAAGTCCTACAATCTATAGTCTTTGTTCAAGTTCAAGTAACCTAGGCACTCTCTTCCCCAGAGGCGCCCTCCACATCTCTTTCTCCTGAAGAAGTGTCAGCAGCTCCGCCCAGAGGTTCTGGAGCAGAGAACCGCTACCGGGAGGTGACAGACACTGGAATGGCAGAGGCTCCAGCCTGCTCAGGTACAAAAGGACATAAACACTCCTCTTCCCAGAAGCAAGCTGACATAGATGCCAGGGACAGGATGATGATGCTATAATCCTAGGTCCTATGCCAGCCTTCCCGCCTGGAGGACTCCCATGTGCAGGCTCTGGACCCCGGTGCTACCCTAACCCTAGTGACACCGCACAGCCAGAGCCAGAATGCAATAAATAGAGGCAGGACCAGGAGAAGTGCACTGGGCAATGCTAGCTCTCAGAGGCCGTCTGTGGCAATGTAGGCTGGTCCACACAGAAGCGCTTCAGTGGTGGGGCTCCGGAGTCCTCCTCCTCCTCGGCCATCTAGAAGAAGCAGAGCCAGAAGAGGTAAATCCCATGGCGACATGGTCATACCCAGTGACATCCTGGTTCTTCCCTGTGCTTCCCTGCAGACACCCTCTTCCCTCCCAAGATGCAGCCCACCTGAGACACACAACACTGTCCCTGCGACCTCACTGCAAAGCTGTCCTTCCTGCCTTGGAGCAGGCAAGGTGAAAGGGTGTCCTTACCTGGGTCTCCAGTGGAACTGGTTCTTCCTTTGTAAGTGTGGGAGGCTCATCGGCAACTTCTGAGGCAGGCAAGGAGGGCTCTAAAAAAGCAAGGTCAGCCCCTGTGTGGGCCTCATAGAGGCAGGAGACCCAGAATCTTGGTCTCACCCCAGAGAGCTGTCCCACAAATCACAGGAAGGTGAAATTTTGAAGACAGGGGAATAGTGGCCCAGTGAGGCCAGGACTGGTGAGGAACCACAGTCACTAATGGTAGATGGTAGATAGGAGCAGTATGGCTGGGTCGGAGGCCTCTATCTGGCCAGGCTGGGAGCCAGCCCAAACATCCCAATCCTGACTCCTGTCCAGTGTGATGAGAGGGTTGCTACGAGAATTAATACATGGAAGGAGCCCTATCGTGAGTGGAAAATAGTAAGTATACTGCAAATATAAGCTGCACTAGGGATTATCCACAGAGAAATGAGTTTTATTTTGCAGCTTGCTATAAATAGGTCACACGCTAAAAGCTACCAAGGGCCAAAGACATACGCATATATTATACAAACAAATCCTAGAATATAATGCAGAGTATAAACTCTGACATTAGAAGGATTTCAGGTGACATCTAATTCTATCAGTTTTATTTTTTGTTTTGTTGGAACCAGGGATTAAACTCAGGCCCTTGTGCTTGCCAGACAAGCACTTATTCTACTGAGCTATCTCCCCAGTCCCTTCCATTAGTTTTAGACCGTGTTTCACTATCTAGTCCAGGGCAACTCTGAACTCACTGTGTAGCCCAGGATGGTCTCAAACTTGAGATCCTCCTGTTTCAGTCCCCCACATGCTGGCATTAAAAGAGAAAAATCAGGCCAGAGGCCCCTCTGTGATGCTGTCCTGAGTCACCCACAACTCACCCTCAAGGATCTCCTGGCCCAGAGTGGGGGGCTGGGAGTCATCAGTGCGGAAGTCAGAGGTGTGTGCAGGGCTCAAGGACTCGCTCTGCTCGGGGCTGGGGCTTGAGTTGGTGCTGCTGTCCACCTTGAGCTGATAGACATCAGACACAGAACTCTGGTTGCTGTTTTCGTCTGAAAATCAAACACAGCAAGGGCACCAGTTGAGGCAGATATGTTCAAGGGAAACTCAGTCCAGAACCAGGGAGCTAGCGTCTCCACAGGCAGCCTTGGGCAGTGTCGCTGTTGCAGACACTCCCTGAAAAGGGGGCTCAGGGGGCTTCTCTGCACTGCCAATTGTCTGCAGAGTTTAAGGGGATTAATTAAGCACTTTCTACTTGAACACACATTGTAAGCACCAATACACCACAATCTTTCAGACTTTGGGAGGTCTGGGTTACACTAATGACCACAACTCTATCCTTTCCTTCCGCTCCAGGGCTGGCCACCCAATCCACATCATCTCCTGATCTGAGCTCATTTGTATCTGCTCTGTCCTCTCCTGCTGCCTTAGTTCAGGCCTCATTGTCTTTTTTTTCTTTTTCTTTTTGTGGTACTGGGGACTGAACTCTGGGCCTTGTACATAGGTACAAGCCCTATACCACTGAGCTACATCCACAGTACCGAGATCTCATTTACTAATTTATTTATTTTGGTGCCAGGGATCAAATTCAGGACCTTGCATCTGTCAGGCAGATGCTTATGCCACTGAGCGATATCCCCAGCCCCTCACTGTCTCTTGTATAGGCTTCTGAGATAGCCACTTTGTGCCCTGCCCTCACACCACACCAGTGACTGATCCAAACCCTCACATGGTCCCTTACCACCTACAGGAAGGGTCGTAGGGTGCACTTGAGATAGCCCCACCACCACATGCAAAGTCCAGCTGACTTCTGGCCTCATTGTCTGCTGTTCTGCCTGGGCCTCAGCAAGCTCCATGCTAACCCAACGGCTCATCATACACAGTCCTCTGTGCTGCTATGACTTCCTTATCCAGGCTCACTGGAGAGCTCTACACCTGCAGTGCAGTGGTCCTGCCCCTTGCTCACATGGGGGAAGAGCCCATGCTCTCTGTGATGCTTCTCTTGGGACCTATGTGCCTGCGTGCACAGCTTCACACAGCTGTGCATGTTTAATGCACAGTAAGTACCTGGCACACAGCAGGAGCTCAATTAGCCATTTCCTGAATGAAGAGAAGACAGAGACCAGACTGAGGAAATACGGCCCCATAAGCCATCCAGACACTCGTGATTATTAAACACATGTGCACAGCCTGAGGAGCACCTCCTAGATTCTCCTTCCCATGAGCCACTGACCTGAGCAGGGTGGGATTAGACGGGGCAGGGGACTGTTGCATGCTGAGCCACCTCTAAGTCTTGGTCCAAGCAGAAGGCTGTAGGCCCACTGTGATCTTCACTCCTACAAAGAACTCTATCCTTCACTAAACCAGGTTTTATTATAAAAAGATTAATGCTCTGTCACTATGAGCTATGGCACTCTTGTGTAAGCATCAGTTTCCTAATTGGGAATGATAATAACTACCTATCACAGCCTGATGCATAAAAATGAGAAACAGAAATAAAGTGTTTCATTAACAGTGACTACCATGTAGCTGGAAAGAGCACTAAAATGTGGTATTGTGGTTCCAGGGCTGACACAGGTGGGGTTGGTTAGGATGCAAAGTCTTCCTCGGTTTTTTATTTTATTTTTTTGGCAGAACCAGGGATTGAACTCAGGCCCTTGCACTTGCCAGGCAAGCACTTATTCTACTGAGTCACCTCCCCAGCCCCCCAGAGTCTTCTTGGGTGGCTGACTGTAAGACATAACTATACCAATTAAAGAAAAGCAAGCTTCCAGTCCAGAACATCAAGCCCCAACACAGGGTCTGCAATATATCAGTTGTGTTAACTACCCATCACTTCAGTTTCCTACAATGGAAAAATGAGGCTACTGCCATTTACCTTGCAGTTACTACTGTGAGATGTAAATGAAGAGACTTGTGTGTAAGTACCTAGAAAAATGTCAGCAGAACCATAGGCAAGGAGATGACATGCAAACTATCCTTACTTGTGGGAGATGATCTAAGTTGCTTTTTTCCTGCAAGGAAGACATACAGATGCAACTCACCCTGAAATTCAAGAAGGAGAGAGGAATTGGCTGAGGCATCAGAGGGAAAGCCATTAGGTTCCCGGGCTGCTGAACTGTTCGATTTTGACTTTTCTTTCTAGAAAAGGAAAACAAGAAGAATATGACAGAGCCAAGCAAGAGACCCACAAAGAGGGAGAAAGGTTCTCTGCTATGTAAGAACCCACAAAAGTTGGGGGAGTAGGATTAACAGGAAGGAGGAGAAGGATTGAGATTCCAGGGAGCCAAGGATAATAGAATCCTGACCAAGGTGCTTCTCCAGCCTTGGCATCTTGTATAAAACACTTCTAGGGTGAAGAAGCTGAATCAAAAGTAAGCAACAAGCCTAGCTGTGCAAAGTCCTGAGTTTGATCCCTGGTACCGCAAAAAAAAAAAAAAAAAAAGTGAGCAGCAAGTGCTTTCACCTCTCCTGAGCTCCCTGTGGCTCTCTGCTCTGACCACATGCTCTGCATAGCCCTTTCCCATGTGCAATGCAAGAAACACAACACTCATCTGAGAAGATCCTGTCTCAACAGCCAGCAGAAGAGAAGGATGGAATGCTAGTGGGAATAAAGGGGTCCCTATATCACGCATGCAGCACAGGAGAGAGGACGTCTCAGTAGCTCTACTGCTGAAGGGTCATCCCAACACATTCCAGATGATCATTGTATGTTTGCCTGTGTCTCTAACATCATTTCATCAAGCAGGATGTAACTCATGTGGGTAGAGGAACCACAGGTAAGCAGTAGCCTGCAATCAGCAAGCCATAGTGAAGGAAATAATCCAAGGTTTTGCAAGTGACAGCATTTCAAAAGTCAAATGTATAAATCTGGGTCACCTCCAATTTGCCAGGTCATATCCTTCATACATGTTAATTATTAGAGCTGTACTAGTAAGGGGATGGGGAGATGGCTCAGTAGAATAAGCGCTTCTCTGGCAAGTGCAAGGGCCTGAGTTCAATCCCTGGTTCCGCAAAAAGAAAAAAAAAGAGCTGTACTAGTAGTACAATTGGGCTTCTGAATAAATCAGCCTTTATTTCCCCCCTCGGGCTTTTTGAGACAGGGTCTCATTATGCAATTCAGGCTGGCCTCAAACTCCCAAAGATCCTCCTGCCTCAGCCTCCCAAGTGCTGGGGTTACAGGTATGCACCACCACACCCAGCAATCAGCTATATATTTATATGTGTCCTTACTGTCCTTTTTCAGCCTTGGGGATGAAACAAGGTCTTGTGCAAGTTAGACAAGTGCTCTACTGCTGAATTACATCACTAGGCTTTGTCCTTACCTTCATTATTCACATGCAGATGCAATTTCAATGTAATTACAAATACTCTGCCTTTTTACTACATAAACCTTTTTTTCCCTTTTTTTTGGTCTTTTTGAGACAGGGTCTCTCTATGTGTTCAGGTTGGCCTTGAACTCACTTGTAGCCCAGAACTGGAAAGGATCCGCCTGCCTCAGCCTCCCCAATACCAGGAATATAGATGTGCGCCACCACACCCAGTGTAAAACCTATTTTTAACAGTTGTATAATACTCTATGGACTATGACTGTGCTTACTTATGACTACTTTCTTGGTATAAAGCCCTAATGCTCAACATTCCCTTTTTTTCTAAATTATTTTCTTCAGACACATTTTTAGTTAAAAAATATAAACAGAGCCAGGCATAGTGGTATATGCCTATAATCTCAGAGGGCTGGCCAAATAGCTCAGCAGATTAAAGCACCTGCAAGCAGGTGCATGAGCAGCCTTGCCCCCAGAGCACGCTGAGGTACCAATTGAGACTGGGCGTGGTGGCAAGCACCTATAATCCCAGCTCTTGGGAAGCTGTAAACAGGTGGATCACTACAGTCTGATATAGTAGTGCGGCCCTAAACAACCTGTAGACCCTTCCCCTAAAATACAAAAAAAAAAAAAAAAAAAAAAAAAAAAAAAAAATATATATATATATATATATATATATATATATATATTCTTATTACAATGGTCCCTTGCTTATGGTAGAGGTCACATTTCAGATACCCCTGCAAAGTGAAAATCAATGAAATAGCGATATTATTCTTATTGTAGTATTTATGTATATTTTAAGGTTTTATAAACCCTTCCATACTTTTAAGAACACGTCTAATGTTCTTAACCATTTCTTAAACTTGTAAACCTACATAACATGTAGGTTAACATGTACACTGTAGGGGCCAGGGAGATGGCTCAGTGGAATAAGCGCTCCCCTGGCAAGCACAAGGGCCTGAGTTCAATCCCCGGTTCCAAAAAAAAGAAAAACAAAAAAAACCCTAACAGATAACATGTATACTGTATGATACAGTATGTATTCATCTAATGAAATACATACTGTAAACAGCATATTTTATTTGATTTAATATACTTCTCATATGTTAGAATTAACATTTTAAACATTTTTATATATTAAAAATTAAGCAAAAATCATTAAAATCATAAATACTATGCATATAAATATGTACAATACTGTACACTATTACAAAATCCCACAATATAGCAAAAAATCTGCAATAAATAATTTTTTTGAAAACCTATGAAACAGTGAGTCCATGAAAGTCAAACCATGAAATAGCAAGGGACTGCTATACTCAGGAGAGTAAGGTAGAAGGATCACCATGAGTTTGACTGGACTACACAGTAAGTTAGGGCCAGCTTGGACTATATTATAGCAAGACAATGTCTCAACAAAACAAAAGGACCCAAAAAAGACCCTATAACATTGTTCTTGAAATATACTGTATGTCACCGCTTTAAGAACATGGCAGGATAGGGCATAGTGCAATGGTAAAGCCTCTTGTCTCGCATGGACAAGGCAGTGCGTTCCAACCCCAGTGTCACAAAAAATAAGGATGTAGCAACATATTTGTACTAGTTTCACAGCACCACACCAACATTTGGCTTTACCATTACCTTTTTATGATCTCTTACTTTACTGATTATGTTTTGTTTTTTGAGACAGGGTCTCACTATGATATTCAGACTGGCCTTGAACTCATTACGTAGCTCAGGCTCATCTCCAATGTACAGTGATCCTCTTGTCTCAGTCTCCTAAGAGGCAGGATTGCAGCCATATACCACCATGCTCAGCCTATTTTAGTGATAATGTGTGCATAAAACAATATTCATTATAAAAATTGTGAAAATATAGGAAAAAAGAAAAATCACATCCAGAGACAACCGGCATATATTTAATATCAAAAAGGATTACTGTGCATATCATAATTTGCTTTTCCTTCCTCCCTTGCTGTATTATAAACATTTCTCTATTTCACTGACTAACTTTCTGTAAGTGGGATGGAGGCCATACTAGCAATTGAACCCAGGGACTTTCACAGAGCTAACTCTTAGCCTTTTTTATGTTTTTTTTTTTTTTTATTTATTTTTTATTTTTTTTTTTTTTACTCTGAGTAGGGTCTTGCTCCGTCACTAGATTGCCCGGGCTTCATCTGAATTTGCACTCTTCCTACCTTGGCCTCTCAAGAGTGCTGGGATTCCACATGTGCACTAAAGTGCCTGTGTCTATACCATCTTTTGTAAGTATTACAAAGCTTTACACAACTAGGTATGCAATACTTTGTGGGTTCCTTCAATGTAATCTTTTCTTTTTTCTGATACTAAGAATCAAACTCAGGACACCTTGCACTTGCCAAGCAGGTGCTATGCCACTGAGTTATCTCCCCAAATAGAGAGATAGATGAAATTTTTAAGTATTACAAACAATACTGCAATACCCAGCATTGTAGATGACCATTCACACATCACAATTATCTTCCAAGGATGAAGTCAAAGTTTGTGAATCCAAAGGAAAATATTTTGAAAGTCTGAAAGCTCATGAACAGAAATAGAAATAATAGAAACATGCCTGAGGGCTGGGGAGATGGCTCAGTAGAATAAGTGCTTGCCTGGCAAGCGCAAGGTCCTGAGTTCAATCCCCAATAAGGCAAAAAAAAAAAAAAAAAAAAAAGAAACATGCCTGACTAACCCTACCTGTATCAAGTTTGTGCCCATGGACTATCCCATTAGCAGCTGTCCGTGCCCTGATCTCCTTCATATTTCTTGCCTTCCCATTTTTCTTTCCTACTGCCAAGGGAGGGAGATGAGCTGAGGACCCAGCCCCCCGCTCAGTCACACAAACACTGGCAGTGTGGCAAGTGCCTCCAGGGCTCATCAAGTAATGCTTGCAGGAAAAGCTGCTGCCCCTTTAGAGGACCAGAAGGGAAAAACTTACAAAGAACCAGCCAAAACCACAGTGCCAGCCTGTTTCACCCTTTGAGTGACCCAGAATAAACTTCTCTTACTGTAATGCTAAAGTTCTCCACCCATAGGCAGGCTGGTCCAACACTGTGAACATACAGCTTGCAAAGCAGCAGCACATTAGATGGGGCATGTGCAAAAATCTGCCCCCCAACCCCATCATTGGCTGCTGGCCTTGTCCGCGGGGGGCAGTGACTTGGGCATTATTCCCAGGCTCTCCTGAATGGCTGCAAGCTGGCTGTGTTCACAGGCTCTTCACATTTCTGGAGGGAAGCCTGGAATGTGTGAGTCTCAGGGAGAGACTCCTGCCCCCCCCCAAAGTGCCCTCAAGATCCCGCTGCCCAACTTTGGCCCTCAGGGACAAGATGAAAGCACCACCACAGCAAGAGCTGTGGGGCACAAAGGGCCACCCCAGAGCCCCCAGATATTCACCAGAGTATCATTGGATGTCAGCATGCCTGGGAATGGCTGCCCTAGAAAAATCCCCAGAGGAAGGGTGTGGGGTTCTAGGACTGGAGAGGGCAAACAAGAGAGGTTGAGCCAGAGCACAAACCCCATGCCCTAAATTCACCTAGCAGGAAGCCAGGACGAAGTGTCACAGATTAACTGCCAGAGAAGCCACGGAAGATGGGCACACAGAAGGCACCCCGACACTAGGCAGGTCTAGCACCATGACATCCATAGAAGACAGTACTGACGTATGAAAGGAGGGAAGCCCAACATGGTGAGTCTCGAAAAGGCAGGATGATGCTGCAAACTGAGACAGCATGGCATGAAAAATACAAACCTTCAGAATTAAAGTTAAGTGATGAGTCTAGTACAAATAGACATAACCAAAGAAGAGATTTCTGGGTGAAAATTGCATTGATATGCTCAGGATGGTGGTACGTGCCTATAATCCCAGCACTCAAGAGGCTGAGGCAGGGGGATCACCATGAGTTCAAGGCCAGCCTGGGCTACAGAGCAAGTTTAGAGCCAGCCTGAACTACATAGTGAGACCTTATTTCAAAAAAATTAACAAACAAAAAAAAGGCTGAGAGTAGCTCAGTGGGAGCTGCACGCCTACCATAAAGAAATCTGGGTTCAATCTAGTAAAAAGGAAAAAAAAATTGGGGTTTTAATCACAGCTAACCCTAATCCTAGGGCTGGGGTGTAGTTCAGCAGCGCAGCAACTGCCTGATAGGTTCAAGGTCCTGAGTTTGATTCCTACTACCAAATAAAAAAATAAACAAACATAATCCTAGTATGTCCAGTAAACCCAAGCTCTATTGCCATGAAACAAGACAATAGAGAATTATGAGACACACCAGTGAAGTATAAATCAAAAGAAAAACAGGTCTGCCAGCACTTGTGAGGCTGAGGAAGGAGGGTCACTATGAGTTCTTGGCCAGCCTAGGCTACAAAGTGAGAACCTCAAAAAGCAAAACCAAAAAAAAAGGAACAAAAGAAGGAGAAAAAAAACAAAACAGGTTAGAAATTACAGAACTGGGGCCAGGGACATGGATCAGTAGAATAAGCACTGCTTGGCAAATGCAGGGTCCCAAGGTTAAGCCCTGGCACCATGAAAAAGAAATTATAGAACTTCCAGAGAAGCCATGGAGGATGGGCACACAGAAGGCACCCCAACACAGGGACTATAGAAACATCATACATTGGTAAAAGCAATGATAGGTCAAGATGAGAAAACAGCCAGGTGTGGTGTTGCGTGCTTGTAGTTGCGACACTTGCAAGGCTAAGGCAGGAGGGTGCCAAGTTCCAGCCATGCTTGAGCAACTCTGCAGTTTGGCAAGACTGTCTCAAAATTTAAAAAAATAAAAAAGGGCTAGGGATACAGCTCAGTTGGAAAGAATCAACCCCCAGTCCTGGACTTAACCCCCAGCCTGGATTCAGACACCAGCCCTCCTCATCCCCAAGACACTTAATTTAGAAGTATTAATCATTATAACCAGGCAGAAGGACCACTGCAAGTTCAATGCCAACCTGGAACACCGGGTTCAAAGCTAGTCTGAATTACATGGTAAAACCTTGTCTCAAAAAAATAAAAACAGAAAAAAGAAGCATCAATTATTAAAACTGTGCATAAAATTGAATATTTCATTTACTTGGGGCTATATCTATCTGTCTGTCTATCTATCTATCTATCTATCTATCTATCTATATATATATTTTTTTTTTTTTAAACTTGGGACATTATAAACAGAGAATTTCTAAAATGAGATGAAAAAAGACTACTTGACCAAACAGAAAAATGGACAAATGACTTAAACAGGCACTTCCTAAAAAAGGTAATATAGACGATATCATGGCCAGACAGCTCAGTGGACTAAAGCGTCTGCTTAGGCAGAATGCAGTAGTTGGGGTTCAATCCCCGGCATGGCAGGCTGGCCCCACCCCTAGGGCATGCTGAGCCAGGGACTGAGACTGGGCGTGGTAGCATGCCTATAATTCTAGTGGTTGGGAGGCTGACAACAAGAGAATCACTATGAGACCGATCTATGTAGTGAGACCCTGTAGACCCTGTACTAAATACATTTAAAAAAAAAGGGGGAGGGGGCATCACTGACTAGGTACTCAACCTTGCTGTCAATGACATAGGAAGCTATCAAATGAAAACCCTAAGGAACTACCTTTATTGCTAAGTCTAACAGTGCCATGAGCTGATGAGGATTTGGAGCAATGAAGAACTCTCCTATTTCTGGTAGGAGCATAATTACGTATGACCACTCTGGAAAAAAGATCAGCATTAGAGAAACAGGTGCAAGAACACATACCCTAAGGCCCAGCAATCCTACTCCTAGGAACACATTCCTCAGAAAATGTTCAACATACTGACCTGGATACTGAACAAAAAATGTTTGTAGGGTCACTGCTCCCCTCACCTCAAAGCAAGACCAAGCCAAGTGTCCATCTACAGGAGAATCAAAAAAATGACTACAGTCAGATAATGACACACTGCACAGCACTGCAAGAGTGCAGGGAGCACATTTTCAAGCCTGCTTAATTCTCTGCTTTCCATAATTACAATTTTCATTAGCTCAAGATGCCATTTTGTCTTAAAGACAAAAACAAAAATCAAATATTGAAGCATGGTAGCACATGCCTGTAATCCTAGCTACTTGGGAGGCTGAGGCTGGAGGATCACCAACTAGGCAACTTATTAAGATCCTGTCTCCAAAAGGAAAGATTTTAGAAATAACTCACTGGTAGTATGTGCCTGGGATTATCCCTAATACAGCAAAATAAAATAAAAATAAAGAAAAAGACCCCAGGGTACAGCAAAACAAAATAAAACAAAACAAAAACATAGGCCTGTGATATGGCTCAGCAGCCTGCATAACAAGCATGAAGTCTAAATTCAATCCTCAGTATCACAAAAAAAGGAAAAATAATAACAAAAAACTTGTAACTAGTTTACTGGGAAAGTGCAGGCAAGAAGAAGGCTTAGCTAAAGAGTTCAGGGTCAGTCTAGGCAAAATAAGCAAAGGAAGGGATGTAGAAAGGGAAGAAAATGAACAAATAGCTTAAAAAATAACATGGATTAATTTTTATAAACATAAGGCTGGGCCAGGAATATAGCTCAGTGGCACAAATGCCTGCCTGGCAAGTGCCTGAGTTCAATTTCTGGTACCAAAAAAAGACAATGAAAAACAAACAAACACAATAATGCTGGGCTAAAAAATATGTTGCTTATATTAAAAAAAAATGTTTGCAGGAGGATTATGGTACATTGGAGGAAGCCTGGGCTACATAGTGAACTCAAAAGGCCAACCTGACTCCATCTCAGAGTTGAGGAGATAGCTCAGTAGAATAAGTGACCGTCTGGCAAGCCCAAGGTCCTGAGTTCAACCCTGGTACTACCAAAAAAAAAAGGAAAAAGACCCCATCTCAAGAAAAGCAAGTTAAAAATGTCTATATTAAGTGTTCAGAGAAGAGGTAAGAAAAGCAGATAGTAATTACCTCTAGAAGGAAGGGAAAAGCCTGTCCAGAAGAGCCATACAGAGATGTATGGACAGTTGGCAATTTGTTGTTGCTATTGTTTTTGGAAGCAAGGTTTCACTATGTAGCCCAGACCAGCCCTACACTTGCTTATGTAACACAGTCTGTCCTCGAACTCCTGATTCTCCTGCCTCAGCCCTCTGAGTACTGAGATCACTGATGTGAGACCCTGCCTCAAAAATGGTCTAGATTAGCTGGAGGTGCACTCAGAGGTAAAGCACAGGCCTAGCCCACGTGAGGTTGTGGGCTCAGGGAACAGTGCTGTGTTCCAAGATGCTATACTGACAAACACCAGGAAGGAAATAGCGTTGGGCTGTCACTTGTCATACCCTGGGAAACCAGAATGGGCTAAGGGAAGGCAACAAAGGGGCCTGAGGTCAATCCCCAGTTCCACCAGAGAGAGAGAGAGAGAAAGAGAGGGGGGGAGGGAGAGGGAGACAGAGACAGGGAAAGAGGGAACAATACCTTTTTGCTGTCTGGATTTTCTTCCACACTTACCTCCTTGCTGTCTGTCACAGGAACCCACTTAAATATCCTAAGAGATGTGTCACCCACAGTCACCCATTTTTTTTCCCTAAAAGAAAGGCAATTCTTAGAATATAACCAAAATAAATTTCATGCTCATTAATTTGTGTTCTTCTATTTCTCAGCATATCATTCCTTTAATCCTAGTGTTGCAAGATTATACCTAAAGTGTTGCTGGGAGCAGCAAATAATCAAATTGTGAACCAGGTGTAGTGGTGCATGCCTGTAATCCCAGCACTTAGGAGGTTAAGACAGAAGAATGACTTGAGTTTGAGACCGGCCTGGGGGCTACAAAAGTGAGCACAGGGGAGCCAGGGAGATAGCTCAGTAGAATAAGTGCTTGTGTAGCAAGTACAAGGGCCTGAGTTCAATTCCCAATTCTGCAAAAAAAAAAAAAAAAAAAAAAAAAAGGAAGCACAGGGCCAACCTGAACTGTGTAATGAGATCCTGTATCAGCAAAAAAGAGTTCAGGTCCCTTCTGGATGGGTTATTTATTATTTACTGTCTTTTTGAGACAGGCAGTGCAGTTCAGGCTGGCCTTAAGCTCACCTTGCAGCCCAGGCAGGTCTTGAACTGTTTGAGACTCTTGACTGCTGGGATTGTATGCACATGCCACTATGCCCAGCATTCCTCCTGGATAATTTAGAGAAACCTTGTTTTAGAATAAAAATAAAAGTGGTAGAATACTCCTAGTTTGAGCCCCAGTACCAAACACACAAAAGAACTCACAATTTGATAAAGAAAAGCACACAAAGTATCTCAGGTGAAAAAGAATGTATGAACTGGGCTTGGTGGCACACAACTGTAATTCCAGTTTCTTGGGAGGTTGAGGATCACTTAGGCCCCTGCCTGGGCATTCACAAGTCTCAAAATGGAATAACAAAGGCTGTGGAGCTAGCTCAGTGTTACAGCACCTGCCCTACCTGGAGTTCACTTCCCAGCACTGCAAGAAAAAGAATAAATATGTTGTTTAACCCTGTCTCCAAAATAACCTCAATGGGGCCCGGGGAGATGGCTCAGTAAGCTTCCGTGACAAGTGCAAAGGCCTGAATTTAAAGCCCGGTTCCACCAAACCAACCAACCAAAAAAAAAAAAAAAACCCCTCCTCAAATTGCCTTCCAGCTTTAGCAACCACAATTTTATTTATTATTATTGTTGTTGTTGTTGTTGTTATTTAGGCAGGGTCTTGCTATGTAGTTCAGGCTGGCCCTGTGCTCACTTTCTGAACTTTCAAGTTGCCCAAAGTGCTGGGATTATACGTGAGGGTCACTGTGCCCAGTGTGAGTTCCACACTTCTAAAGTATACTGCACAGTTCATATAGCCCACCTATAATCCCAGCACTCGGGAGGCTGAGGCAGGCGGATTGCCACAAGTTTGAGGCCAGTGTGGGCAACATAGGAAGACCTTGTCTCAAAATAAAACAAACCAGAAAAGTAAGCAAATAGAGCACACAGCATGAATGAGTTCTGACTCTTATTCAGCATACCCTCCTTAGGAAAGCTGTGTGACGAGCTCCATGAGTTCCAGGCCAGCCTAAACTACATAGTAAGAGCTTGTCTCAAAACAACAAAAACAAACTACAAAATAAAAATTCATTTGAGGCAGGTTCTTGCTAAATTACCCCAGCTGGCACTAGGCACCACTTTCAATTTCTCTTGCTTCAGCCTCCCAAGTAGCTATAATTAACATATTAACAACTGGGCTATAATTTCTATGTCTGGCTTCTGTGTAGCTTGCATGTGCATAACTTGTTCCATTAGGCTGCCTTTTATTAATTTTATTAGTAAAAAGACTGACAGAAGTGGTTAGATCCATTTGTACCACCACTAGTAGTACAAGCTGCCAACGAGACTCTCATGAATATACCAAGTCGGTTCAAACCAGCAGGAATATGTTAAAGGTGTGCCCCTACTGTACCAGCTAAGATCTTTTTCAATTAAAATAAAAATTTACTTAAGCACCTGCCTGCAAGCACAAGGTTCTGAGTTCGATCCCTGGTACAAAATAAAATAAATAAAAAGAAGTCTATGGCTGGGTGTGGTGGTGCATGCCTACAATCCTAAAACTTGGGAAGCTAAAGCAGGAGGATTGCTATGAGTTTGAAGCCACTCTGGACTACACAATAAATTCAAGTCCAGCCTGAATTACATAGCAAGACTGTCTCTCTCTCTCACACACACACAAAGGCAAAACAAAGAAATTGATACAGGGCTGGGCACAGTGGCACATATCTATCTGTACTCCAGATGCTCAGGAGACTGCAAGTTCTAAGCTAGACTGGGTAGTTTAGCAGGACTCTATCTCAAAATGAAAATAAAGTTGGGCATGTTAATACATGTCTGTAACCCTAGCACTCAGGAGGTTGAGGTAGGAGGATTACCCCAAATTCAAGGCCAGTTTGGGTTACATAGTGAATTCCAGGCTAGCTTGAACAACATAGCTAAATCCTGCCTAAAAACAACAAAATACCCAAATAAAACAATAAAAGGGATGATAAGCCAGCCAGATACTTCAGCAGACTGAAGCACCTGTTTAGGCAGAGCACAGGGGCCAGCAGGGGTTCATTCAATCCCTGGCATGCTGTGCCGGCCCTGCGCCCGGGGCACAGAGACTAGAATTGAAACTGGGTGAGCATGGTGGTGCATGCCTGGAGTCTCAGTGCTTGGGAGGCTGAAAACAGGAGAATCACTGCAAGTCCAGTCTATATAGTGAGACCCTGTAGACCCCATACCAGATAAGGCAATGATAATGACAATTATAAGAAATAATCTTTTAATTTCTCTAGGCTCATTTTAGAAACTGACTATGACTCTTCATCTTCCATCTGAAGGATCCTCCAAAGGATTAAAGTATCACAAGAAAGACGTGCTATAGGAGGGAAGGTAAAAACCCTGGAAATGCACAGATCCTATGCCATTGTGGATGATCAAGACTACATATCGATGGAGCCTTGCCAGATAGCTCAGTTGTTTAAAGCACCACTTGGGCAAAAGACTACATATTGAGAAGGAAACTATCTCTGAAGAAATTTTCAAATTTGAAGTTCAAAGCATCATAGAAATGTTTGTTTCTCACTGTCACAATGTGGTAGAAAACCACAGTAATTAACAAGCATATGTATAAAGGCACAAGGAGGGAGGGATATCTTGCCTAAAATCACTCTAAAGCTCTATTTTTTGAGACAGAATCTCACATTATACTTCAGGCTGGCGTTCCACAGGGATCCTTCTGCCTTAGCCTGCCACATCATGGGATTATAGGCATGTACCCCCCCCCCCCAAAGCTTTTCTCTAAATTACTTTAAGTCCTGACAACTCTAGTACTGATTGATTTCACTGTTTGGAACTGGCACACTCACTGTGTACATTTGTTTGTTTATGGACAGATTGATACCACACAACCCAGACTGACCTCAAATTCACAAACTTCCTGCCTTTGCCTCCCAAGTTTGGGATTACAGGTGTGTAGCACCATGCTTGACCATTTTTAAAATTTCATAAACAACTTCCTTTATCAGCATGACTAGGTATACACAACAGAATCCTCTCCAGCTAGGAAAGGATTTGCTAAAAATGCACCAACATATATTTTTTTTTTTTAAATTTATTTA
>PVKA01023147.1:21465-36160 GCA_004027165.1 Ctenomys sociabilis | reverse complement strand
CGCTGTGCTTCTACATAATTCTATGAGAGGCAAGATCTGCACTAATGGTGGTTGGACAGGATATTATGTCGGCTTTTAGTGCTATGGTCATCCACTAGGTAAATAATTATTGAATCTTTGATATAATTCAGCTATAAAAAAACCTGTAAATATAATTTCATGTATGCACCTTGTACAATACCAAAACGTTATTAAAACAGTTTGCAATGTATTAATTCATCAACTCTGTATGGTTAAGGTGTCTTGAAACTGTCTGATTGACATTTGTATTTTAATAAAATAAAAATAAATGGAAAAAATAAATAAATAAATAAGTAAGTAAGTAAGTAAGTAAGTAAAAATTTGTCTTATATAGTTGGGTGTTCCCATGTTTGCTGCGTAGATATTTTATGAGTGTCATTTTCCCCTAACCATTATACAGTGGCCTTCTTTATTTCCTTTGGTCATTCTAGGTTTGATGTTGAGACTGTCTGAGAATAGGAATGGTACTCCTGGTTTTATCTGAGGTGCTGGGGCACGTAGTATTGTGTTCCATCCTTTGACTTTGAGGCAGTGAATTTCTTCAGGAGTTAAGTGTGTTTTCTGTATGTAGCATATTGTTGGATTTTGTTTCCTAATCCATTGTGCCAGTCTATTTCTCTTAATTGGTGAATTGAGTCCATTTACATTGGTTATAATTCAGCATGTTGACTTATGAAGGATATTTTAGGGGCCGGGGTGATGGCTCAGTGGAATAAGTGCTTCCCTGGCAAGTGCAAGGGCCTGAGTTCATTCCCTGGTTCCACCAAATAAAAAAAAAATGTTATTTTCTTGCTGTTGTTTACTCCTTTTTTTCCTGTGTTTAATAACTTTTTCCTATTTAGTGGGTTCCTTCTGTTCTCATTTGTGGAGTTTTGATCATTTTCCTCCCTCTCTAGAACATCTTTCAGTAGTCTGTGTAGGATTGGCTTTATCATTGTGAAATTCTTTAGTTGTTCTTTGTCATGAAAGTATTTCACTTCTCCATCAAACTTCAAAGAGAGTTTTGCAGGGTATAATAATCTAGGTTGGAATTTGTTTTCATAGAGGAGTTTAAGTCCTCTGCTTCATGCTTTTCTTTCTTTCGTGGTTTGTGAAGAGAAGTGGGCCATAATTCTGATGGGTTTTCCTTTGAATGTGATGTGCTTCTTTTTTCTAGTGACTTTCAGTACATTATTGTTGTGCTGGATTTCTGTGATTTTGACTATTATGTGTCTCGGTAGGTTTTTAATTGGGTTGAAATTTTTTGGCATTCTCTATGGTTCAGTTTCCTGAATGTCAGATTGTTTCCTCATATTTGAGAAGTTTACTGCTATTACTTCTGCCCATGTTCTTTATATCATTTGTATTGACTCCTTCTTCCTCATTGATGCCTATTAGTCTCACATCGTACATCTTGGCTTCATCTTGCAGGTGACATATTATTTTTTCCTGCATCCTAGTTGTTTTTAAGAGATCTTTTCTTACCTTTTCACTAGCTGCACCAGTGTCTTCAAGATCTGAAACTCTGTCCTCACTTTTACCCAAATGATTTTACAGGCTTGTGATTGAGATTTTAAGTTCCTCTATGTCTCCTTGATTCTGCTTCATGCGATCTATTTCTTTCTTTTATTGCTCTTTCTGGGAATCTGTCATTTTTCTAATCTTTTTTATCTTTGGCTTCTTTAGAAGCAGTTATTAATTTCCTTTACTGCATTTTTTTTTTTTTTCCAGATTGGCTTTCTTCCATATGTTTCTGAATTTGATTCTTTACTTCAGATGTTATTAATTCAGGGATTTCTTTTTTTTATTTCAGGAATTCTGATGAGATTTCCTCTATAGCTTTTTGATGTTTTTTCTTACTTCCAGTGCTATTAATTTATACATTTCAGCTGATGTAGTGCCCTCTACACTTGTTCTTGGTGGGCTCGAATTCTGAAATTCCATTTTGCTCCTTCTCTTAGTCATTTCTTATAGCAGTGACCTCTGACCTTTGGTGTAGAGCTTTGGTGCAGTTATGACCTTAGCACCTACTGAAATTTGGGTGCAGGTATATTAAATTTGAGTTTATCTAGTTATGCCTGGCTTGGGTATAGCTGTTGTGTTCAGCTCCTTCTTGCAGCCCTCAGAAGTGAACCTGTTGTGTCCCTGACCCGGGGTCACAGGGGAGCACAGAAACTGTCCCAACACTATCCGGGCCTCAGCTTGGGCTGGATCTGGGGTCTTGAGATCGTCACAGAAGTTCTCAGTCACTCGGCCGGCGTGGGGGCTGGGGTTCTGGAGGGGAGAAGGCATCCTCAGGGCCTGGTAGAGGGTCTCCTGTGGTATGCCAGGGTTTTGGTTTGGAGAGATCCCATGGGTGCAGGGAAGCTGGTAGCTCTACCACACACTTGCAGGGCCTGAGCTTGCCCTGGATCTGGTGGTCCCAAGAGCATTGCAGAACTCACTTGGCAGGCTTGGGGGTGAGGGTTCCAAAGGGATGGAAAGGTCCTTTGGGTGCGCTAGAGAGTCTTTATTACTTACTTTGAAGCCAGATGTATTGGTGCATTCCACCATTCAAGAGATTGAGACAGGAAGATCATCATGAGTTAGAGGCCAGCTTTGGTTGCATAGTGAGTTGAAGACCAGATTGGACTACATAGCAAAAAGCTGTTCCAAAAAAAAAAACCCAAAAACTCCAAAAAACTGTATTTTATTTTATTATCTTTTTTAATGCATTTTTAGTACAGGGTCTCACAACACAGATCAGACTTGTAGTGATCCTTCCTCTTTTTCAGCCTTCCAAGTACTGAGAGTATAGGCCTCTGCTACCATGCCCAGTCTGTGTTACCATTTCAGCATGCCCCAGAGGCGGGGCCAGTAGAGCTGGTTGGGGATTAAATTCCTGACCTGTGTATCTGCCTAAGCAGACACTTTAATCTGATGACCTATCTGGCCAGCCCCCTGTATTTTATTTTATTTTTTATTTTTTGATACTTGGTATCTGACTTAGACCGTGAGCTTTTCCAGGCAAGTGTTTGTGCAGCTGAGCTATATATTCCTCAACCGAATTATTTTGTTTTTTTGGTTGAACCAGGGATAGAACTCAGGCCCCTGCGCTTGCCACGGAAGCACTCTCTCCAGCCCTCAACCCAAAATTTTTTTAAAAACCCAAACAACCTAATAACTGCCTCTAAAATATACCTAGGAAGTATTTTGGATTTTTATGTGAACTCTTTAACATACATCTTTTGGTATTACTCAGATTAGATTTATCCATTTATCTGAAACTTAGAGATCTTATTTAGAGTTCTTTAAATGCATGTGGAAGAAATCCAGCTCAGTGTGTATGTGTTTAAAGAAACTAAGTTGTCTTACAGAAAATCAGGCAGCTAAACCGAGAGCAGTGACACCTGGAACTTCAGAACAAGTAGAATCGAAAGTTAAAGCATAGTCAGGATGCTTTCTGTGAATTCAGTGGATGTTGGCTCTGTTAAGTATAACTGCCACATGCTCCTTGGCCTTGTGTTCTGCACATTCTGCTGGGAATGGGTCTCTCATTAAGTTGTGTCATTGTGATGCTAGACTGGACTTGACAGCAAATGAATTTCCAGTCAGTCATAGTGCACAGTATTGTGCTTGGGCTTTTTTTTTTTTTTTTTGTATGGGGAATCAAACTCAGGGTCTTACACTTGCCAGGCAGGTGCTTATGCCACGGAGCTATCTCCCCAGCCCTGGGTTAATACTTTTAACGAGTTTATCTGAGGTATTCTCAGCAGTGGATGTTACTAATGCATGTTTTACATAGGATGAAAGAGAGGCAAGGAAGAGTTAGAAACTTAACTAAAGTCGCAAAGCTTAGAAGTGGCTAAGCTGGATTTTGAACCCAGGTGGTCTAGTATCTACCATAATTGACAGCTACTGTATTAGTTGAAATGAGTCACAATGAGTAGACAAAAGGCTTTTGTTTTTTTGTTGGTTGGTTCTTAAAATGTTGCAAGACAGAGGTAAGAATTTAGGGTTTTTTTTGTCTTTATTTATTAGGGTCTTATTACACAGATGAGACTCGTAATGCTCCTCCTGTTTTCCGTCTCCTCAGTGCTTGGATTACAGGCACCCACCACTATGCCCAGTCTCAGTCACACGTGCCCTGGGGACGGGGTTGGCACAACACATTGGTGATGGAACTCTGGTTCCTGTGCCTGCCTGAGCAGGGGCCACTGTAGTTCATTGAGCTATGTGGCCAGGCTTTTTTCTTTTTTTGTCTTTATAGAAGATAGAATTGGCAGTGTTTATAAAGGAACTTTTTCAGATCTTTGAAAAGTTCTGTGAATTTTTATTCGAAGAGACCAGTGGTATAGGGGTTTCTTACCCAGCATCTGTTCTTGGTGCTCCATAGTAGAGGGAATTTGTGCTAGATAGCAGTTATGCTAGATAGATGGTCTTCACCGAATGGTGATTTTGCCCTGAGGAGCTATTTTTATTTATTTATTTTAGGGAAGGGTCTACAGGGTATGCAGGGTCTCACTGTGTAGATCAGACTCGTAGTGATCCATCTGTTTACAGTCTCCCAATAGCTGGGATTACAAGTGTATGACACCACCCCCAGTCTCAGTAAGCCTTGGGGGCAGAACCAGCATGACAGGCCCAGGGATCGAACCCCTGTCCCCTTATTATTATTATTTTTTTAATAATGTATTTAGTATGGGGGCCCACTATACAGATCCAACACAGTTATCATCCTGTTTTTAGCCTCCCAGCTGTGGGATTACAGGTGGGTACCACTACACCCATTCTCAATCACCATCTCTGCACCCCTGGGGTGGGGCTGGCACAGCAAGCTGGGGATCAAACTCCAGTCCCTATACCTGCCTAAGCAGGTGCTTTAGTCCACTCCAGGAGCTATTTGGCAAAGACAGTTTTGGTTGTCCTAACTTGTGTGGGAGAGCTACTACAGTATCTAGTTGATTGAGGCCCAGGATGCTGCTAAATACAGTGTGAGAGGCTCCCGTGACAAAAGAATTTTCAGCCCCAAATATTTTCAGTGCCAAAAATGAGAAATAATATGCTGAATAAATTGACTCATTTTCAAAATAAATGTCTGTATGTGGGATAAAAAGACAAGAAATGTAAGTCAAGGTCTTTGAGAATAGTCAGGACCATTCTGATGCAATAGTGAGGATGTAGAACCACATGAGGCTGGGTGCCTAGAAAGAACAACTGAACTAATGCAAGAAGTTTGCAGAGGATGGGCAAGTGAATCTGGCCAGCTCCAGAGTTTTCCCTGAGGGGCAATTGTATGCACCCCCATAAAAAGGTGCCTTCTCACCTTCCTGGTCCTGATAATGGTCTTTCTGTTCAGAGGACTGCTTTCAGAACATTTTAGTAGTATCCCCAAAATAAATGGGGCTAAGAGCTGGAGAGATAGCTCAGTGGACTAAGCACCTGCTTAGGCAAGCACAGTGACCAGGGTTCAATCCCCTGTACCACATGCCGTGCCAGCCTCTGGGCACACCGAGCAGCCCGCCTAGACTGGGAGTGGTAGTGCACACCTGTAATTCCAGCTCTGAGGAGGCTGAAATTAGGAAGATTACTGTATAGTGAGCTGTGTAGTCAGAACCTGTACTAAATACAAACATTAAAAGAAAAAAAGCCAAAACAAAATAAATGGGCTAAAGATGGGGCTACCTTGGCTTCTGCTTTAGAGCATTGAAACTCATAGATAAATTGAAAACTCTTAAGAGCTATTTTAGAGTGATTTTATGATTTTTTGTTATAAAGTGTCATATATTAATGCATTGTGCATATCATACACCAGAGAGTCAATGCTTAATCTTACTGAAGTCTCCTACTAACCCTTTAAGGTCAGTACTGTTATTGTCTTTGTTGTACCCGTCAAGAAATGAATCCCACTGAAGTTAATAGTTATCCTTAAAGTCAAAGGCCCAGTAAGTTAGACTTGGAGTTCTAGTTTGCTAATGTAGATTAAATTTTCTATGTTAAATGATATATTGCCTTTTTTCTGTTAAAAACAAATTGTAGTTCTTTTTTATGATGTATTTTCTGTCTACAATGGGCAGTTTGCTACCACTGGATAATTTTTGTATATCTTGTTTCAGTTCTTGTAAGAGAATATATGTGTTTGGAAATATAATTCTTGTATATATAAAAGTTTTTGAAAATTAATGCTATGAAATATTATTTCCAAATGGTTCCTTCAGAAATCTATGATGCTTTGTTGTATTTACATATGCTGGAGGTTCAGTTTTGGAGAAAAAGCGCTGCAGAGGGAGGAAGGCAGCATAACCATAAGATATCTTAGTTTGCCTTCCCTGTTGTGTCACTCCAGCCCCCAGGTGTGAACCTGGTTTTCTGAGTTTCTGTGACACCACCTTTATGCCCATGCTTTATTTTTACATTTTTTCCTTTCTGTAAACTAAGTTGTAATTTCCACATAGTTGTATACAATTGATATTTGGTTGAAGAATTAAATAATAAATGTTTAACTAAATGGAAAATATAAGAAATATTGGGACTTGTGTGGTAACTTTTTAAATGGATCATTAATGAATCAATTCTTTTACTCTCATGGTTAAATGTGGTTTGAATATTATCTTATTTGTATTCCCAATAGGATTTTGTTTAGCAAGAAGGAAAATATCCCTATTAATTTAAAAATAATGATCTCTATATTTACTTAACTGAAAAATCTAGTTTTGGTTTTAATTTTAATTGAGGATATATACCTTAAAATTTTTAAGTAGCATCATTAAATGCAAATATTATAAGTTCTGTGTATAAATATGATCTTTTTTTCTCATCTTGCTTTGTGTACTTTTTTTTTTTTGACATGTGGAAAAAGAGGGACAGGGACTATAAATTCAGGCAAATGTACTTTTGTTGTTCCAAATTTTTAATGCCAGAAGCATATAAACCTGCACCTGTTGGTAATTATGAGCAAGCCAGCCTTTGCCAAATCCCAGGCCTCTGCATAAAATTTTTTACTGGAACTAAATGATGTTGCCATTTTTATTTTTAGGTTTGCTGGCATGGGTAATCTCATTAAGGTGCTAACCAGGGACATAGACCACAATGCAGCACATTTTTTCTTGGACTTTGAAAGTAAGTCTCTTTAGCCCTTCACAGCTGGTGCGTAATGGTAAAGGTGAAAGATGAATTATATTTACACCACGGTGAAGGCCAGCCAGAATAATTGCTGATTAAACATGGGGATCAAATAAAGGTTGCATGATTTTTTCTTAATCGTAGGCAAGCATCACCATCATATGTATAATTCTTTTTTCTTTCATTTGCTAAAATCATGTGGAGTCTGTAGCCAGTGCTGTCCTTTCATTAGTCCATGAAGCAAGTAGCCTTATGATGAACATTCTAATAGTATGCTTTAGTGACTATGCCAAACAGTCCATTTGCTTATAATCCTATAATAATTAAAAAAAATTGTGCTGCATGTCTGAAACCAACACTTTAAATAACTTTCACAAATTATTGATGATCTAAATTTTGTTAAAAATATATCTGTTTAATTACATATAGGAAGTAATTTTTATTCTGCTATTTTAAAGGAGATACAAAGGTGAGCTTTGGCCAAACTTTTTAATATTTGGCTTTGAAAAATGTTTCAGTACTATACTAACAAAATCAAATGTGAATAATTTTTGATGAGAAATTTCTTTTTCAGAATACTAGCACTATTGGAATACTTAAAGAATTTTTCATTATAAGGCCATTAATGAAACTTGTCTTGGGAGAATTTTGAGAAGAATTAGAGCAACAGTTGTGCCATTGTATAGAGGAAAAACCACATTTCACCTCTAGGTCCTACATATCAACACCTTGAGAACCTGGTTGCTGTCTACCAGAGCACAGTCTGGGTAACCCGAAGGATGAATTCATGGCCTAATGAACATTTTCCCTGTTACTTTTTTTTTTTAAATAAATTTGAGATGTTCTTTTTTATAAAGGGATATTTTCTCTTTTCTCATTCTTGTCTTGACAGGTACCTTAACATGGGGAATCTTCTTAAAGTTTTGACATGCACAGACCTTGAGCAGGGGCCAAATTTTTTCCTTGATTTTGAAAGTGAGAAGATGATTTTATATCTATTTCTCTTTGCCTGCAGTAGACTGCGTCTGTCTTGCACTAAATGAATGTTTTCACTTCGCCATCTTTTTAACTGCTTTGCATGACTGAGCTATGAATTGTTTGAGAGAAAATTCTGGTGCCTTCTAGAACTGGAAGTCATATTTTATAGATTAAATTATGGTGATAAGATGTCTGAATTTTTATAAGAGATTTTATATCTCTTAATTGGAGATTGTGGTATAATTTGATATCTACTCTAATGAAAACATTTTAATGCAAAAAAAAGGAAAATATTACCTCAAGATTTATTAATGGAAGACATTTGGGAAAAATTATGTAGCAGTTGAGAAAAAATGATTATGCTCCTACTACTCAATACACATATACAAGTATTTTAAACACAAATCTGTTCATGAAGGCTATTCAGAGCTCAGTAATTTGGGCATAATATTAAAAGGTAAGTGTGAACCTAAATTATTCAGTCTTGGAATATAATTTAAAAGTTAAAGTTGACTTTATGTATTTATTTCAGGAATTCATTTTTTTTCTAACTGTAAATAAAAGAAAAATTATAGGTTCACAGACCTTTAAGTAATTTGCCTTCTGTTTGTTTCATGTTGCATGACCTATTGTAATATGGTCTGAGAGTGGCAGGTAAGTGTCATTGACCTCAGTGCATGCTGTAGAGCTCTTGCTTTTTTTGGCTGTCTGTATTGCTTTAGCTTGTCTGGTTGTCAAACTGAGAAAAATGATATTAAATTGGTGTTTTAATGCAAATGTTGCTATTTTAACTGATTATCAGAAAATTGTTAGGAAAGGGTGAAGAGATAGCTTTTAGGATTTTAATATGATTCTCTTTATATTTTCACCTGAGGTTAATGCATTTGAACAGATTTTTATATACCTAAAATGTAAGACTTTTCTGGTTTTAGAAAGAAAACAAACCATCTCTCTTAAAATAAGTCCTCAACAGTCATTGTCTTTCCCACCAACTTTAATTTAGTTTTTATAATTGTATGCAATTCATTGTTTAAACTAGAACAGTTTAATTCTTTAAACTAGAACAGTTCAAGTCTGTCTCCTTTTTATAGAAGACTTTGTGGTCTCTGATATTTTTCTCCTTTTAAATTCCTATGGAAGATCTGTTACAGTTTGAGTACTGTGTGGAGGCTTTTAAAGAGTAGTAATAATCAGGACCATATTAAATTGTTGAATCGGGGGGTGATATTAAACACATGTCAGTTTTCTTGACCCTTCTGAACAATTTAACAGTGCTATTTTTAAGTGCATGTTTAGCATGAATTTTAATCAGCTTGGGGATGTTGAGCAGATTGCTGATTTGAAGATTCTTCTTTCAGATAAGGCAACTTCATCTTAAAAGCTGTATTTTAGTTTATTTGCATTTGTTTCAAACTTGGTCTTGTATATTTTTCTTCTTTTCTGTCTCCTTTTTCTTCTTCACCCCAAATTTCTTAAATTTGCAGAATCTTGGCTCTGATGCAGTCAAGATCTTGTTCAAGACTTGGCACTTGATCTTTTTATAAAACCAGCATTATGTTGTGGTCAAGTGGGAAGCATGGATTGAAATGTAATGTGAGAAAGGTTATTTGGTCTTAACTTTCCAGTCTTTCGGGGTTTGGATTGTTACCCTTAAATTTTAACTTAGTAGCAGGAGGAGATTCAAATTGCTGATGATAATAATAATAATTTTAGAATTACATGCAAGGTATTAACTTCCTAAAGGTAGATACAAATTTTTTTTTTTTTTTTTTTTTTTGGCAGGACTTGGGATTGAACTCAGGCTCTTGTACTTGCCAGGTGTTTTTTCTTTTTTTAGACATGGTCTCATTACATATTTCAGGCTGGCTTTAACTCAGTGTATAGTCCAGGTTGGTTTTGAACTCAAAACCATACTCTTTCCTCAACCTCCCAAGTACTGGGATTCCAGGCCTGTGCCATGACACCCAGCTGTTGTGTGTTTGTTTGTTTTCTTTTTTGAGACAGTATTTCTCTATGTAATTCATAGTTTTTAACTTATTGTGTAGTCTAGGCTGGCCTCAAACTTGCAGTGATCCCCTCTGTCAACCATCTGCTGGGTTTACAGGCATGCACTACCAAGCCTGTTATAAATTTTAAAATGACTTTTTGCCTCTCTCAGCCAATGTAGAATTTTTGGTTTGACCTTCCTAATATAAATGAAATTTAACAAAGACATTGTATAACAGACTGGAGCTTGCACGTTGTTACTTCTTTAGATTTTTAAGTATGTTTTCTTTTCATTCTAACATTGGTGTTTTCTTTTTTTGTCTTACATATTTGCATATTTTTCTTTTTGAAAATACATGCTTGTGAAACCTTACCTTATTGTTAGGCAATTACAGAGATTTTGGCCCAGCAGGTAGTCCTCTTTTAAACTGTTTTATGCAAGACTCAAAATTGTGAAAACAATTGGTTTGCTAGCTCCTGATTATTATGAAAAATAAAGCCAAATTCCTTTTATTATATTCAGTAGCTAATACTGTGTTGCTTATTTCTAGATTTGAAGCATAATGAGTCACTAGCATAATGAGTTATAACCAGTATTGTAATTGGTTAACTCTAGCCCAGCATGTCTTTGTGATTGGGCAATATAGTAATAATTCCTGGCTTTGGGTTTTTTGCATCTGGGTTTTATTCAAATTTTTAGTATTTTGTTGTATTTGAAACATGATTTAAATGTAACTTGTGGCTCATAAAATGATGGCTGTCTTTACAGAAAGTCATTACCCCCTTGTCCTGTACAATCCCCATTCTGTTTTTCCTTCAGCTTAATGCACATTTGTAATTTGCCTCCTGTTTTACCAGCCAGTCAATGCTGGGATACAAAGGTAATGAGACACAGACCCTGCTTATGGAAGTTCTTAGTTGGCTAGATACAAATGCAGACTCATAATTTTATTAACATGATTTATGTTCAGAAATATTGATCAGAAGGTACTAACTGAAGAGAATAGATTGGCATTGTCATGGAAGACTGCTGATGGTGTGTTCAAGTTGGAGGGTGAATTAGAGTATTTTAAGCTGATTTAATGGAATGACACTATAGTGAAGCCTCACCTTCAGGCATAAAATGTCATTTCAAGTTTTATGAAATATAATATCCTTTAGGGACAGCAATTCCATCAATTACATCTATAGATAGGAGGAGGGTTTTTATTTTAATTTTATTTATTAAACATTGAATGGAACCTATATAGTCTAATGGCCTCTCCTTCCTAAAGCATCCTGCTATTAAAGAACAACATTAATTTTAGCTTATTTTAATGACATCTTTAGTTTGGATAACTATTACATCTCCTAACTCACTAAATTCTGCTTCGTGGGAGAAGAGGACTGTTTTTGTGTGTATGTGTGTCCCTTCTCAGCCTTAGCAAAATGCTTTCTAAATGATAGAAGTTCAGTATTTTCTAAAGTTAACTTACTTACATCAAGGTAGATCAAAATAAAAAATAGAGATGATCACTTATAAAAGAAAAAAATCTGCTTTCTCTGATTCTTTGTTAAACAGTGCCTTTACATTGACTTCTACACTTTTTCCTCATGTCTTTTTGTGTTGCCTGTTTCCTGCTTTCATTTAAGAATACTGGTACACACTCTTTAGTCTGACTTTAAAAGCAATTTATCTCTTGCATACTCTCAATTGCTTTTGCCCTACATGTACTTTATTCTGTTGGCATTATATTTTTTAAAAAATAAAATTATGTAGGATTATATTGTTCAAAGATCACAATGCCTGGTAGTTTCCTTCAGTTCATGCTGGAGGAATATGTGTTTGCTTTCTCATTCATTCACAATGTAATTGTGATAGAAAATTCAACAGATACTGAGTTTATATAATACACTAATAATACTTAGGCATTCTGGCCCCTGCCTTTATGAAATACATGGAGATGTATTTTAAATATTAGTTGAAGGAATAAAATGTTAAAGCAGAAAAACATCTTACATTTATTTATTTATTTATTTATGAGACAGTGTCTCACTCTATAGTGCATTTTGGCCTCAAACTTGCTTATGTAGTTGGCTGGCCTTGAACTCAGGGTGATCTTTCTGCTTCAGCCTCCTGAGTACTGGGATTACAGGCATGGGCCACCACGCTACAGTCATTTTTACAGTGATTTCATTTTTTTTTCTTTCATAAGTAGTTTCTTAACTTTTTTTATTATAACTTTGATTTTTTAACAATTTTTAGTGTACTCTATAGGAAATCAGTTATTAAAACATGCAGTTTTATCTCCAAAAACTTAAAAAAGCAACTGAAACATGCCATAACATCCTAGAACAGCTTTGAAAACTAAGCCTGAGTTAAAAAAAGTAAATTGTATTATTTTGGAATTTTGTTAGCAGGCTAAATGGTACCTTTTTCTTGAAATAGTAAGGCATTTCTTGCTCCAAAAAAATCAAAGTGACAAGTCTTGGTTACATTATATTATATACCAGTTTTTGAAAAAGAGAAACAACTTTTATTTTATAATCTTTTTCCTTCCCTGGTACTATGGCCCTTTGCATGTCTCGCTTTCATTAAATTAGTGCTTACTTGTCTGCTATTTCCTGTTTGTCTTCATTTCTACAGCAGTCTTCAGCAGCTTTCAAAATTATAAATGTGACTTTCCCATAGCAATTTAAAAAATATTGAATCAATGTGGTGCTGGGTGGCTTTTCCACCCTTAAGGGAAACATGAATCTTCTCCTTTATTTTTAAATTTCTTGGTACTTACTTATTAAGCTTTTATTAGCTATAGTTACTTACAAGGTCTATTTAAGTCTGCTTGATAATGTTTCTTTTATATGTAAGTCTCAGCATCATTTTTGTGTTAACAGTTAGTCACCATACCAAAAATACATACTTTAGTATTTTCAAACTTCACAAGTGCCTCTGATGCATAATAGGTTAAAATATTGTCCTTTGTCATGAATTCCCACTTCATGAATTCAAAGTATAATATCTGTGTATTATTAATGTTATGTCTGTAGTTCCACAATTCCATACGGAAGAGTATAAAACTGTCACTTGTGCATGTAAAAAGCATTTTTTTTTCTCTGCTGCATCTGGTGTAAGTATAAAAGTTATAGATGTGCTTATTTTTGTGTGTCTTAACTATACCTTGGGAAAATATGGTCTGGACAAAATGTGAAAAAAAGTAGTACTGTTAAGTGACAGACTGATTTGTAAAAATCTAGTCATTTAGCTGCAATATCATTGTTTCCCCCAAATCATCCCCTTATCACTGAACACAGTCTTTAATATTCCATTTGGCTCTTTTTGTGTAATTATTTTTTCATAGAATTTTTAATGTATTTTCTGAAAAGAAATTCAAAAAACGTTGATAAACACAAATTTTTAAAGTTAGCTTTGCACATGGTTCCTTTATTATTGTTGTGGTACTGAATTATGTATGTTGAATTTTAAATTTGATACATTTTGAAACATGTTTTGTTTTTGACTAGCTGGCAGGCTCCATAGATAGAATTGAAGTATGGCTTTCCTCAAGTGCAAAATAGTTTCATGACATCTTTAACTTCTAGTTTCATATATGAAATGTTTCTCTAATTTTTCAAGAAAAGGAGTAAATACGTTATTTTCTGACTGTAGGAAGGTGAAATGGATACAGAC
Organism: Ctenomys sociabilis; assembly: GCA_004027165.1. Taxonomy (NCBI): domain Eukaryota; kingdom Metazoa; phylum Chordata; class Mammalia; order Rodentia; family Ctenomyidae; genus Ctenomys; species Ctenomys sociabilis. The sequence goes on along the minus strand of PVKA01023147.1, from coordinate 22,428 downwards.
AAAGTCTAAATAGTAGTTTTACATACTTGGTAGACCCTGAGATTTGCCAGAAATATTCTTAATTCATCTATAAATACAGACTTGCTTCCTTCCCCCATAAGAGAAAATTTTAATATGGAGGAATCTTGCTAGCATAATTCTGCTCTAATACATTACCAGTCATAATGATTATCATTTTAAGTGCATTATGCCTTCCTTATCTGCAATGTCAAATATGGTATAGCTGGAAATTATGAAAAATTTTCCTTATGGAGCCATACTTTTTTCACACACACAAAAAAGATTGAAAATGTTTGTCCTTAGAAAAACAAATGACTAAGTTAGTAAAAACACAACGTCTGTTAACCTCAAGTCTAGCAGAGAAATCCAGATTTCATCATCCTTCAACACACGTTTTGTGGCTTATACCACAGATGGTAAAAATGGCCATGTTCGTGTCCCTGATTCTAATTTTTCCTTCATCTTTGTCTCAGTACCAAATGTGTAGGAACTCAATTTTTGCTTCAGCATTTCTGTAATTATCTTGTGGTATAAAGTGAGGAATTCTGAAGCACTTTTGTTAACTGTCACAGATGTTGCACAGGACTCTTTCCCTTATGTGCTTTGATTTTGTCTTACTTGTATATACAGTATCTTCCCTTTAACTTACCTTATCATATTTGCCAAGATAATTTAAAGTGGTCCCTAGGAAAAGGGAGCATCTAAAAATACTTTTGGGAGTTGTTACTTTTTTCTGTACTAAAACCCACTTAAAAGTAAAATAGGGCCGGGCGTGGTGGCGCATGCCTGTAATCCCAGCACTCGGGAGGCTGAGACAGGAGGATTGTTGCGAGTTCGAGACCAGCCTGAGCTACAAAGTGAGCTCGAGGCCAGCCTGAACTGCATAGTGAGACCCTGTCTCAAAAAGACAAAAAAAAAAAAAAAAAAAAAAAAAAAAAAAAAAAAAAAAAAAAAAAAAAAAAA